>VYZU01023934.1:0-63634 GCA_013401355.1 Ceyx cyanopectus | reverse complement strand
ACATATACATACATACAGTTCTTTACATATATATATATATGTAAAGAACTTTGGGCTTATGGTTACACCCTCATGGATTTAATGAGACTTAAGTACATGTTTAAAGAGTGTGTAGAACTAACAACTGCAGTGGTTCAATGGTAGCTGAAGCACAGGAAGATCTGAGCAGTAAATTCCATCATCTCCTTTCTAGCCACACAACCCCTAAGTATCATGCTATTTAACCAATAAAGATCCTGACTGCAACCAAGAGTCTGAGGGGACCAGAAGGTAAAGTGCTCTTCAGTGTACATGGGGAGATGCTTCAGAGACAAGGGCAGGGGGGGAAAGGAGAATGTGTCAGGGCTGGCCACTGCATGCACACAACAGGGCTGAGCTGAGTGCACCTTCCCCAGAGAAGCAGATGCTCACCAACAGACACAGATGCTGCTCCTGGATGTTCACCCTTCTCTGAAGCATTAAGCATAGGTTCTCTGCTAGAATGGGTAAGCCTAATTAACTTTGTTACAGGGCTCAAAACACTTCAATCTAATCCAAGTTACTGGGCTCCATAAAGGGATAAAGGGGTAATAGGCTATGACATACCAGAGGTCAGCCCCGAGGAGCTAGTGGGGCTGAGGAGAACACAGTTCAGAGCTTCAGAGCTGTCCCCTATTTGCTTCCAGCACTTCAATTAATTCAGACACTAGAGCAGCAGCAATCACCAGAGAGATCATGGAACCACTGTTATTCACATGGCCACTGCTGATAGGAGAGGCAGAATCTTAAGGGAACCTCAAGCTTTTCATGGCCCAAGCCAACAAGGTTTGTGATTGCTTGGAATTTCACTGAGACATTTATCTAAACCTGCTCTCAAGTGCAGAGTGACCCTGCTGAGATGATGCAATTGCATCAGCATATATCTAGCTAGAGGTGAGAATTAACTTTGAAACTTAGAAAAAGGCTTTCAGTTGCCTGAACCTGCCAATAAAAATTAGGAAGAGTTTATAGCAGTGACAATTTCATACTTCATTATGTTTTTCTACTTATTATTCACAAAAAAGAATTAGGTTCAAGACCCCCAAACACCCAGTTCCTGGAGGCCCCTGGGAAAGCAGAGGCACTTACTGCAGCAAGAACCATAACCCCAGCTCAGCTAAGAGTCCTCTTTAAAACCCTCAGATGACTAAGTTGCTATGCTCACTCCAGGCTTTGGGGTGGGAGGGGAAGCAAAACTAAAACCAAGCCAGACTAACAAAAAACCACAACCACCCATGAAAAAACCCACACCAAATAAACAAAACCTAACAACATCAAACCACAACAAACACTTTCCCTTCCAACATACTCAATAGGATTAACTACCATTTACGCATGTATGCAGTATCTCCAACCTTCATAAGTAACTTAGATCAAATACAACTGCAGTTGAGCCCTGGATTTGGCTTAAATAACTGGGAACAGTATTTATAGAGCAAACCTGTGAGCATGTTTTTTCCCCTATACAGCTGCATTAGCATTATAGCTGGCCACAAGAAACATGAAGCAACCACAAAGCTGCTCCATTGGCAGATGCAGTATATGCCACATTCCTCTGATCAAAGGGAAACGTTTGCTGAAAATCCTAAAAAGTGGCTGCCATCTTCATAAAGAGTTCTAGGAAGGGGATCAGTAGGAAGATGCAACTTGAACCACACAGAGAAAAACTCTGCCATACCATCCTCACATAAGCATAGGTGCTCAGAGGGGATTTGGCAGCTCTAAGCCTGGGGCTGGCAATCCCCTGTTCAGTAAAGTTCAGATGCCAAAAAAGAACTGAGTTAAGGAAACTAGAGATAACTTCATCCTGAGCAGCTAGGTAGTGACAGCATCAGACATGCTAATCTCCTTACTGATCTACTTATCCACTCAGTTCCCCTCTCATATCTATTGATCATTTCTCAAAATTATTATTACACTAGTTCTTTCCATTACAGGAAAAATCCTTAAAGTTCACTACTGCAGGAATATCACCTGAAAATACTGTGCAATTCCACTCAATTTTCAAAACTATCCCAATATCCTGATGTTAATTCCGTTGCTAGTGAAACCCATCTCACTACATGACTATGGCTGTGAGCACTAGCCCAGTAGAGGCCCCAGACTGCTCAGGAATGCAGGCAGTGACTGAGCCTTCTTCCTCCTCTAAGCTGGCCAGAGGCAAGACCACATTGCTGCTATCAACACTGCTTATCTGCTGAGTAAACAGACAAGTTTTTTTTCAGAACTTTTGGCCAGTCTCTCTTCATCACCAAGACACACACCCCCTTTAAATATAATAACATGAAGGCTTTCAAGCTGCTCTAATAAACAGTCTTTGCTCATGGTTAATTTAAGAAATAGAATGAAATCTCAAAATACCACCAGGATATTGGTCACATCGATCCTGCAGTTTGGATCTCAGAAGTATCCCAACACAAAGGCCCTGTGAGGTCAGCCCAACTTCTGCAAAGGCAGTTGCTGTGATCTTTTTCGTTTAGTCTTCTGCATAATACAGAGCAACTCATCTGAGAGCTGGCAACAGAAAGTAGCCCTACAGATGGTCTTGTATGAAGCTGGTAATCTGAGAGAGCAGTTAGCTAAGTGTCAGTGCCATCACTTTCAGATCCAGCCCAGTATGGCACATAGAAGTGTTACCTGACTAGACTCTCTTCTTTCAATGAGGGCCATGAGATTTCAGTTCCCCCCACAGCTTTCAGGGCTGCAGATTGTGAAACAATCTTTAAAGTTCAGGTACACCATAGCCCAAGGCCTGGTAACAAGTTATCTTTGGTATCTGAAAGGCTCACAGCTATATGTAAGAATTTCTCCCTCTAAGATTTGCAGCAGTTCTCAGGTGTGAGCAATCAGGAATCTCAGCCAGATGCACAGAGCCAGCAGTTCACCTGCCCTGTATGAGCTATGGCCCAGCCACACCAGCCCTCAACAAACTAGCACCAATATGACAGTCACACTGTTCACTCTGTAACAGAGCTGGAACCAGGTGGTACTCATTCTTCTCTTGTAGTGTGTACATTGATTTCTAAGAGGGATCCAGCTATACAGCTAGTATTTGATGGACTACATTTCCTGCCAAGGCTTTTGATACGTGTTTCCCTGAAAAAGACTGACGTGGATGTTCTGAGCCTTGCTACCCCCCAGGCAGCTTTTCCTCCTTCTGTGTTGCAGGTACCTCTGGATGAACTGTTCATAGCAAGCAATTTATTCCACAAAATACACCCTTTGTGCTAGCTCTAATTTTTACAAATCTGTTTGAGAATTACTACACAAACATTTCCTAGTAAAAGGAATCTTAGCCTCTGGCTTGCAAACTGCACTCACCACATATATTTGCTATTCATTATGAGAAACTGCCTCCTGTAAAACAGAGTGCCTTAATCCCATGGTTTGGTTACTGTTCCCTCATCGGGTGACTGTATCTATACCAAGCAGACAAAACATGTAGATTGGTCATTTAGCTTCTAATTGTTTCACATTATCTTCAGAAAATCTGTAGAGTAGAGAAAGTCTATAGGTTTTTTATTAGCATAACATTTCAGTAAGATTTCCAGGGGCTATAACCGTAGTTAGGGTTAAGATCAAAGCAATTTCATGTGGCATATATATCTGTTAATGGCTTAAGTCTCATCTCCCTTGGAAAAGGTCACTGTTAAATTGGCCTAGCATTTCCCACAGCCTCCAAACCAGCCCTGGTTACTGGGGCTGGTACAGCTGGAGAATTACTGCCTTCAGCTGTATGTGCTGCTCTTTTAATATGAATGATCAGAACTCATCTGGAGGTACCTTAGCACAGGCAAGGTTGACTAGTTAACATGTGCTGAAACTGCAAAGTAAACTTTGGTGGAAGGTAGGAGGAGAAATTGGGCTCTACCTTGCCCAGCTGCTATGACAATTGCTATCAGATATGCTGGCTAAATGAACTCATGTATTGCAGCACACATAAAACAGGATCACTGCATTACCTCTGGATTAATACTAGCCAGGAAAGTATTGGTTATGCCCTCATCCAGGTCATCTGAACCAGACCCAGTACTGAACCCCGGGGGACACCACTAGTCACCGGACACCAGCGGGATGTGGCACCATTCACAAGCACTCTCTGTGCCCTGTCATCCAGTCAGTTTTTAACCCAGAGAAGGGGGCACCTGTCTAGGCCACATGCTGTCAGCTTCTCTAGAAGGATGCTGTGGGGATGTTAGGAGAGTCATCTAGACATCAACCAACCCAATCCCCTGCTCAAAGGGGGAACAACTTCAAAATTAAAATCGAATTCAAAGACAGCTCACATGGTTCATGGCCTTGTCCACTCAAGTTTTAAATACCTCCAAGAATAGAGGTGCACAACATCTCTGAGCATTTGTTCCAACAAATGACCACCTTCATTATTATTTCCCTCTATTACTTAATCAGAATTACCCTTGGTGCCATACAAATATCTTGAATACTAGAATGCCTAAGGGTAAAGGTCTAAAAAAACAACAAATATGCAAATACCACTTTAATCAACATGTCTGATGAATATTCATTAACTTATATGCATAAATATAAGCCGATGTTCTAATTAATGGCACTCAAGATAGATTTTCAGCTGCAGTATGGGCCAGTTTTTTAGAAAAGGGAGATCAAATTTCTCTGGCATTACCCTGAAATGATGTTCAATTTGGTCTACCAGTATGACTTCTTGTTCCTTGTCCTAGATAAAGTGAAAACTTCTGCTATGGACTGGTGCTTGCTGTAGTCTGCAAGGAAATTGGTCTGATGCCTCCCTTCATTTAACAGGTTGGGGTTTATGTCCTTTGGGTTTCAGATTGAATTGCTAGCCCCTAGCTGCTACCTTTACAAGTGGGCAGAGGGGCACTAAAAGGTTCTACTCACCTTCTATATCTTCATGTACAAGTGAGAGGAGGATGCAAGAAAATGCCCTTCCTCATTCACAGACCCACCAAGGGTCACATACTGGAAGCAACAATCAAGGTGTCTCTTAGCTGCTACCAGGAGTGCACTTCTGATAACAACCTCCTGATCATCTCTAGTTAACATACTTCTTGGTTCATACCATGATGTGCTCCAAGACCATGCCAACTCAGCTCTTCACAAAAAGCTAAACTGCAAGATGAGCTAATGGAAATTCATCTAATGGTACTAGAGCAAAGCCAGTCTGAAGTAACATCCCCTCCTTGAAAACACACAAAGTGAACATTTGATCTGAAACACCATTTGTTTCTTAAACCGACCTGTGGTACCAGTTCTCCAATCCTGCATGTTGTGCATCTGCAGTCAGTCACCCCAGTGAAGCTTGCTGAAGACAAATCAGCCTTGAGCAACCATAGCTCTAGAAAAGCACCTGGGAGGATGACTTGTCTACCTAGGTGGTCACCTCCCAGACTGGAGAAGCAGCACATGGAGCAGCCACCAGAGCATGAACAGATCTGCAGTCAGTTCTACAGAGCTGCAGTTACCACTAAAGTGCTCACACCAACCATGCTCAGAAATAGAGCTAGGCAAATAGTGCATTTTGGGTTCAAAGGACAACTTGAAAAGCTTGGCAAAAAAAGAGAAACAGACACACAACACTGACTCAACTAGGGAAAAAATAAACCAGATGAACTGAAAAGTTTTGGACAGCCACAAAGTTGTATTAATCTGTAGCCTATTTTGATGACTTTAAAGAATAATTTTTAAAAAGTATTTCCATTAAAAGTCTGGAAAAGGTATTTTGGGAATTCTATTTCAGACATTTTTATTAATTTCACAGTGTTTTTTCCAACTGACTATCAGCCATATTAGATCAAGTTTCATAAGTGGTTCTGCTCCCTTGCAAGCTCTTTGCTGCAGAGCCAATTTTCTGCATGAAAATGAATAACAATTTACTAACTGTACTTACTATAAATGTAATTATGAGCACTCTGGGCACCTGTATCTTCCCTGTGGGGTAAAACGCAGAAAGCTTGCTAGGCTGCCAGTGGCAAAAGGATATTTCAATAGCCAGAATACAGTATCAGATGAAATTGCTTTTTACATGTAGATTACTTTACTGACCACCAGGAATAGTAATAGACACAGAATTTCAGCAAAACATACTCAGAAGGTAACAGCATTCTCTGTTCTACTGAAGGAAGAGTTTCTTCATATTCACCAAGTTGGCAGCCATTGAAAGGATGAGACCTTCAGGAGATAAATATTACTGCTTCCCTGCAATGGCACATACCCAGCAAATACATTAACAAAATATATGGCTTAAAGACTTTCATTAGGAAAATGAACAAAGGGTTTTTTTCAGTGTGTCAAGCAAAACCTTCCTGCTCTTTTTTCCTCCCATTTTTCTTTTACAGTTCATCTCACTCGATTGCCAAGTAAAGGTTGTCTCAGTTTCGAGCTTAGTAAAACTCATTAGAAAGCTGGTAAAGGAGTCTTGTAAAAACCCAGTAAAAACCATAGCAATGGAGGGGATGACTGAAAGGATCCAACATACTGCACTATCCCTACAAAAAAGGGGTAACAGATGATGGTATGCCATTCTCATTCTTCCCAGGTCATTTGGGATGAAAACCTGACAGCTAACTTTCAGTACAGATCCATTAGATCTCTAGAAATATGAAACCAAAAAAAAGAAATATTTGAAGTGCATGTGAGGTAGGAGCAATCCATGAAACTTACAGATCTCTACATTAGTCACACATGGGCTTTATGATAACCAGATTCCATACAGGGACACATTTTCAACTGAAATACCTACATTTCAATTTCAACTTAATTTCCATAATGCAATACATAAATTTCTCAACCACCATGAGAATAAAGATAGAGGTGCAAACGTGTGCATGCACTGAGCATACAGCAGCATTTTCAGAGTGGAGAGAAAAAGTGCCTGAACAGCTTTTGACAGACCTGCTCCCCACATGCTCTCTGGATATCCCAGCAAATAGCAGCTTGCTTAAAGCAACCAGCTGGCAGAAGATAAATATTCCGCCCATGATAAGAAAAGAATCCAAGTATGAGACCAAAAGCCGAATTTGCATTGGAAAGTGATGAGCTCACACTTTCTCTCCAGGGACCACGGAAAGGGGGCTGGCAAGGAAGCTGGAGCAAGAGAATGGTTATGAAACACTTTTTTACCTCAGCTATTAATAACAGCCTCCAAGCCACAGGGCACTTGAGAGGAGGAAGGCATCTCCTTGCTTCTATTAATCTTTTTGTCCACCTATTTGCATTGGGCTAGCCACAGGGGAGAGGGAAGCAGAGCACAAATGAAAAGTTAAGGAGGTTAAAAGGGCTGAAAAATGTTTACTCTTATTTGTTTGGAAGCAGAAATTAAACGATCAATAGAAAAAGTCACTGAGACAGCAATTACCAGCAAAAACTCACCGATGACCCAATAGCTCATGGAACAAAGCAGTGCTGTCAAGTCAAAGAAAAATCATAGCAAGGGCTATAGAATGGAAAGGGTTCTTTTATATGAATGTACATCTTGGGATTCTTATAGAAAGATACTCCCGTTGAAGCTTGGTATTTATTGAACCAGCTTTAAAACCTACTTCAGAGAGATGTCCAGGAAACAGGGTCCCAGACTGCCAAGCAGCAAAGGATGTGTGCACTGGTTACACTAATTCTGCTGAGGATCTGTGATCATATGCATTGAAATCTAAGGATACCCATCTCTGTACCTTGGCAAGTTATTTCATATGCTGCTATACAACCCAAATGTGCCTTTCTAGACACATCTACTTCTCTACTTCTTAAGGCAAGAGGAACAGAAGCACGTCTTGGTGTCTCCATACTGTTAGTTTACAGATGCTCCACCAATTGCTGAGCTGGAGAAAGCACTTCAATGTCATATAGCATTTTGTTCTTGTATCGCTTCAACCTTGTCTTTCAACAGCAGGAATCACAACATGATGGAGAATCATTCAGAAATTTTGCATCCACATTGGGGGATGAAAGCTTGAGCAGAGCCAACAGCCCCACACACAGACTCAGCCTCATCCAGCACCTACAACAGTCTCTTAAGAGCCTCACTTCAATGAAAGGGCTTGTGTGCTACAGAACACCACTAACTGAAAGCTAATTTCATCACAGTTTTGTCCTCAGCTGAGCTTGTGGCTGGGGGGAGGAAGTTTCATAGCTATCACCTGAACATAAATTGTTGTGAGGAAAAAGAAGAATCACAATCACAGAATGTTAGGGGTTGGAAGAGACCTAGAAGATCATCTAGTCCAGCCCCCCTGCCAGAGCAGGACCACCTAGACCAGAAAGGGTAAAGTTATTGGCAGGTATCATATACTGGGAATCAAACTAAGGAGACCAATTTTTAGAATATTTTTTAGAAGACTAGTCTATGAAAGAAAGAAGGAAGGAATCCAGCATCAGCTTTTTAGCAAGGCTGCCCATCCCCACATTAGAAGACTATAGCATGGACAGACCAGAAAAGGTGTCCTTGGCTATGCCTCACTCTACTGTGCACTGATCTGGAAACCTCCTTTGCCAATAAAACAGATTATTTCCATCCATCAGGGACTATTTAGACTTTCAGACTATGCAAACAGAAGATTACTCTGGACATAATGTCTCTTCATTAAGAAAAAAATCTTTCCACTAAGCACATCCTTATCTTCCAGATTCCCTAAGATTCACTAGGTTTTATGCTGACCTATCCTAGTTATTTCAACTAACTGTTACTGTGGCTGGAATACAGGCATTTTCAAGACATCACTTCACACATAAAAAAAGGTTTTTTCCAGACAAAGGTACTTAAAAGTGGTTATTAAATGTATATGCAGTGTAAAGCTAACAGAGAAAGTCATCCTTAAGTGAGCAGCACTTCCCTTGCAAATTCTTAATGTCTCTTGCCCCATAAACTCTATCAAATGAATAACAGATTATGCAGCCTGATGGACAAAAGCTACTAAAACTACTTTGAAATAAATCTTGTGACTGTTTACTGGCAAGTAGAGACCACTAAATTATAAAGGTGGTATGTACAATGGCTCTCCAAAGTAAGGAACAGTTTTATGTTTGACCATGCTCTTTCCCCATAAAGTCATTCTCTGGATTGTCTTTCTTCAAGTTATTAACTAACTGGTGACTTACCATTGCTCAATTCCAAGGATGCTCCATCTTCCTTTGTAAGGGAGGATGCATTCTAAGGGACAAAAGACTTCACACCTGACTGCCCTTTCCTTGAGAGGCCATTTGCTGCACTATTGTAATTGGACTTACTATTGTACATGAGGGTTTGAATCAAGGGCCTTAAGAAATGAAATGTTGTGTAGATATTTAAAAATTAGTCCTTGAATAGCCAAACAAAATGGAAGATGCAACTCAAAGGAAAGGGAGAAGATGATAAAGATGGTGGTAAGAGGATCAGACAACTGTACTGTGAAATCTGAGATGAGCTAAAGCACAGTTTGGTCATTCTAAAACCTATGAACCAGATACTGTTAATCTCTCTGCAGCTGTCTGAAATCATAAGTGGTTTCTCCCTTGCAGGAGAAAATTATTCTTGAAGAAGTATTTGAAATAAGAAAGATTGGTGGATGTGACCAAAAAGTATTTTTCCAATTGAGTGGACTGTGCCCTTACTTACCCAGTGATGCGTTTTGCAATCCCATCACATGCCCTTGTGTCCAGAAGGCTTAGACATTGTGAAGAGTGCCTCTTCACAAATGGTACAATAATTCATTTTCAGTGCTAGTATCAACTTCTGGCTGCACTCAAATGTACTTAAGTCAAAAAACTTAGAGCTAGAATTTCAACATGACTGCAGACACTCATTGTTAATGAGCAACCCATCTCAGAGTGGCTGAAATTACTGGAAGGATAAATGCCATTGTATGGGGGTAGAGGGTGCCAGAAAATGAGAAGGGACCAACTTATCTCCAGCCCCAACCTTCCCTTAGTTTATTCCAAACACAACACTTGGAGGAGCAGGTTATGTCAACAGCTGCCAGCTAAAGGAGAGTTAGTGGTGAGAAGACCTATTGCCAGCATTGTCTTCAAATAGAAATTAAGTTGCTCTAGCCAAATCCCAAAGGCACCTAGTCTCCAAGCACATTAGCCAAGACTCATAGCTTTTCTTTTAAATACATGTGCAGACATGGGCATTTAATGCAGAAAAAAAATATATTAAAATATGTAAATGGCAGAAGTCAGCTCAGCTTACATAACAGGACAGCAAAAGTAGATGCTATTAGAGCCACTTGGATTTTTTCTATTACTTTCTTTACATGTCAAAAAAGTTGCTTGTTGCTGTAAGACCACATGACCCTAGCTTAGACCCATAGCTAGTGTATATTTAAATATAGAAGACTATTGTGGGATGAGAATTGAAGCCAGTAGACACAGGTCTACTGTTGGGTCAAGGCAGACTGAGGAGCAGACTGAGCTTTTACTACTGCTGGTGTTAGATTTTTTGGGGGGGAAAGGTAATTTTTTTTGCATGTTGTTGGCATCATGTTCCTTTGTGTGTGATGCTCTCATCATTTGGTAAAACTGATCTACCACTTCTTGCATCTTCCTGTTTGAAATGTCAAATCCAATTAGAAGGTCACAGTACAAAAATCACTTGCTTCAATCTAAAATGATATGGTCAGGGCAAGCTGGATAAATGTCTGCTGCCTGTCAAGAAGGATTCATAGCTTGAGGACATGGTTCAAAATGTACAGAGGAGCATTAATTAACACTACCCTATTGATAGCAGGAACAAGCATTATCTAAAATGTAAGCATCACACCTCTGAAGACATTTGTCACTATCCTTCTCATCCCACCAACCCTGTGCCTGAAATGTCAGCAGAATTCCACTGAGGTTCATAGTCTTAAGTGTTATCTAGCCCTTTACAATTCAAGAATGTTTTATGATCCTCTTTCTGACAGAGGAGGGGTCAGCCACCTCCCAAAAGACCCATCAGTATACATGGGACCACAGAAGAAAGCTCTTCCTAGCACTACTTGCAAGGTACAGAAAAACCCTTTAACTCCAGGTGGGAATTTCAACAGTTTTGATCATTGCTTCACATTTGGAGGAAAGGGAGGATGGAAACAGGCATTTACTCAGACTATGTCAGCTCAGAATTTATTTCTTTTTAGTCTTTACCCCCGGTCTGAGCTGTAATAAATGTCTGTGCCTCAGTAGCATCTGATAACACCCAATCAGAGAGATGTGCTCAGGAGGCAGAAAGCTGCACAAAAACAGTGAACAGAATCTGTGTCCTGAAAGACTTTTGCTGTTCCTGTTTTGCACCTTCCCTCATTTTGTTTAATATGTAAAGAATTCTTGAACTATAATGTTTAATTTTTAGAAATTGTTAACTATGATTCAACAGCCCGTGTGCTTCTGGACTCATTTTTATCTGTACAATCAATTCTAAATCCAAGGGTTATTATAGACCATTGCATTTGATTAATGCTTGACTTTCTATTCCAATTACTACTCTAACAATACCTCATCCAGCATATTTTTAATCTCAAAGCATTTAACAGAGTATTGCTGTCCAGCTTTAAGTTACATGCTATTCTCCCAAAAAGTCAGGCATTCTGTTTCTTACCTTTGTAAGTGAAGAACTAACTTATGGAGAGTACAATCAATCCCCTTTATAATAGGTCTAAATATAGACTTTAATACATCATTCTAGAAACTACAAATTAAGAGACAGCAGATGGCCATTCACCCTCAACTCCAAACACCTCCACTAAAATTTAAGACAAAAATATGGATGGCAAGTAAACACTGTTTGCCCCAAATTAGGGACATAATTACAATATGGATTTCTTTATACACTAAATTACAACATGGTTTAGGAAAAGGACTGGGCAGCTGCTAACCTAAAGCCCTAATACTATTTCCTCCTATTTTGTCAGGTGCTGTGTTCAGCCTCAGACTCAAAAAGCAAGAGGCTTCAGTAACCAGCTCCAGGGCTGGGTGAAAAAGATCCAGGATGATCCCTATCATGCCTCCACTGGACCATCAGCCACTCTGATGAAGGGTACAAAAAGAACATGTCAACTTAATGGAAAACACATTCTTTGGAAAACATCCAAGTCTTTAAGAAAATATGCCATTAGCATTATTCTTATCCCCTAGAGTTCTGTAATATCAGATTTAATTACAATAATTGTGACCAAGAAATCATAGCAAGAAAATACAGCCATGAACTGATCTTGCCCAGAGATTCCATCCACCCCAGTAAGAGCCAAAGGCAGCACTAGGAAGGGACTGCAGTACAAGCTCAGTGAGATTCATATCACTTCCAGCAAAATTGTTTCTAAGTACAGACGAACTCAAAGGGAATGAGAGATGAAGGTGGCAGGTACATGGCTGAGATTCAGGGAAGCACTCCTAGGACAAGGAAACTTAGGAAGAAGAAACAAAAAGCTGGTACCACAGTGCAGTAGAAATGCAGTGAGGGTAGACAAGTGCCAGACTCCCCAGCCGAACAGCCAATGCCCCCAGTTGTCATAAGGTTAACTTGTTTTTAATTTCTAGAATCAGCTAAAGAAACAGACACTACTGTGGCCTCCTCCAGCAGCTGCTCACCTGGAGAAAAGAGGGGCCAAGCTTACATGGTTAACAGGATGGGTTACAGCATTTACACTTGTAGCTGTACAGCTCTGCAACAGGCAAGAATAAGGAGGTAACAACACAGAGCTCTAAAATAAAAGATGAATAAAACAAAATAGCCCAGTTTCTGAAACTTGATAACACCACCCTACATTTGTGTAACTCATTTGCAAATTTGGTGGATTTTACACCTGAAGGATTCAACAGCTTTTCTAAAGATACCCATAGCAGCTGAAGGGTACAGGGATACCCATTCTCAGTACAGGGACACAGGTTTTGTCCAATACTCCAGTCCTGGGATACCAGAAAGTGAAAAGCTTGAACTTACATCAACGTGGCTTTGGGCACACAAAAGAAAAGCCTTTGCCAGGAGCACGCAAAGGGTGAGACTGGATGTCAGCACTTCATAATAGATTACATTAAAGAAAAGGCACCTCAGCAAAATAGAATCCCAGAGGTTTAATAATTCTTTCCAAAATGGGCAAGCAAGTGGCCCAGAAAAAGAGAATCCCTTTGCAGGTAGAAAACAAAGTTTTTAGGTAGCATTTCTCACCTTCCAGCAAGCATTCTTTCAACAGGAAAGTAACAGAGTTATCAAAGAATGAGAAATAACTATTCATCCATTGCCTACAGCCTTTCAGATACAGGGGAAAAAAAGAATATTTGGCTATTAAATTGCATGACAGTAATTTACTCCATATAAAGATATGAAGCATTCCATGTCATACAGGTGACAACATTTAGAAACACTTAGGTTGTCATCAAAGGGAGGGAGCAAAAGAAAATAGCTGTGTTCTCTATTTGGATTTCCTGCAGACTTGGTGACATCTCTTGTACTGCAGCAGTGCTGTGGCAATGCCTCAGAGCCTCAGCCTCAGCCCACCTCCCCCGTGAGCCCATGCATTGTGCAGTCATGACATTTAAACTGTCCCAACTCCTTTACCATTTAAAAAAAAATTTCAAGTGCTTCTGAATGTCTCCAATACCAGACCTAATAAGCTGTTTTTGGGTGACAAAATGTACATTAAAAAAACTGTATAAAAAAAGCTGTACTAATATTCAATGTCCAAGAAAAGACATAACCAGGTGGAACGGTCTCATTATGCTCAACCATACATTTCACCTACCCACACAGCCTCTTTATGCTCAACTGTGTCACCTGCCCACAAGACTTCTTCCTTCAGGACAAGTCTTATTTTATTACCCATATTATACTAGAGGAGAAGAAAGTTTGAAATAGTCCTAGTTGTTTAGAAGGCTCAGTATCATGTACCCCAAGAGGACATAAGAATATGTAGACTCTTGAGGTCCCATGGAGAAGTACTATATGGCCATTTAAGCTGCATATTGGCTTTGCAGTTTCATTTGAGCCCAAACACGTTCCTCTGACTTAATCAGACACCTTTTGTTTGATTAGGATAAATCCCTCTGGAGGCTTTGATCATTCCATATCACTGTTTCCATGCCACAAAGTACAAAATCAGTAGAGGGGTTTACTACAAATTACTGCACAAGACCCATGGCACCAGAGTAGCCCTTGAAGCATTTCAGCACTAGACAGCCCCAACAACTTCTCACCGCAGACACTGGGGAACCAAGACCCAAATACTCTGCCTGGGGCATCAAGCTGAACACCATGTCCTCTCACATACCACTCCTAATCCACAGCATGAACCTGAGTAATACCACACAGGTTTTGTGTATGCTAGCTGACAAATGCCAGTCTCACTTCTAATAGGAGGAGAGCAGACTCCTGGCACCACAGACACTCTAAATACAAGATTTTTAAATTGACATTTTTTATTTTTTTTTAATTATTAGTACTTTTGTTGTTGATGTTGGTTTTTTCCTTGAAGTTACACTAAATATGGCCTGTAACATATCTCTATCTGGAGAATGTTGGTGCTTGATGGATCCTCAGTTGACTGCTAGAAAGGACCGGGATAAGCACTAGATTGCCTTGGCTATCAGGTACCCTCATACTTGCAGGAACATGCATACTTGTGCTTCACGAGATGCAGACAGTCCTGGGCAGGAGCAGAGATACCCACAGATGGGCTGTACTGCTTTGCCACAGCATCTGAAAAGATTCACTTTCACTAGGGTTAGGGATATGGTGCTCCCATCATTCAGGAGATGACCAGTAAAGCTGAGTACTCTCCTTACCAGGGACACACTAGTGAGTCCTGGCAGGCAGACCCAGTCTCCATGTGTCATGTCTCTTAACTGATCAGAGAAAGCACAGCTTGTCACAAGCTTGCAAGCTGAAAAACAAATACCCCTTTCATTGGTTTAACCTTTGGTTGCTTAGCCCTGCCGTTCAATCTCACTGAACTACAAACAACAATCACAAACCATGAGCATTGAGAAGGGAGTAATAGCCTCTCTGTTCCAAAAAAAGGAAGTTTAGTGTGAACTGCACTATTTAGCATGAACCCACACCAGATGATTATGAAATGAATTAGCAATAAAAGATATTTAATGTATAAAGGCCTTTTAAAAAGATAAATAAGCCAGGCTCCAAATTACCGTTAAAATTAACTTCCATCGATGCTCTGCCAGTGCTGCTGAACTAATAATCTTTGCAGAAGCAGAGTGGATTGCTTGATGATTGAGTAATATCAATCAACTAGTTGCTTCATTTGGAGATCAGAGGGTTTTGTTTTAAAGAGAGAAGAATAAATTAGCACCACTAAGGGTTCCCCCATCCACATCTCTCCCCACTTCCAGCACCTATTCTCTGGCATGACTTTCCCAAGCAGAACTCCCTATATTTAAGTAACAACCAACCATAAATGCAAAGCAAAAAACCCACCCTGAGAATTAAAGCTCCANAAAAAAGAATATTTGGCTATGAAATTGCATGACAGTAATTTACTCCATATAAAGATATGAAGCATTCCATGTCATACAGGTGACAACATTTAGAAACACTTAGGTTGTCATCAAAGGGAGGGAGCAAAAGAAAATAGCTGTGTTCTCTATTTGGATTTCCTGCAGACTTGGTGACATCTCTTGTACTGCAGCAGTGCTGTGGCAATGCCTCAGAGCCTCAGCCTCAGCCCACCTCCCCCGTGAGCCCATGCATTGTGCAGTCATGACATTTAAACTGTCCCAACTCCTTTACCATTTAAAAAAAAATTTCAAGTGCTTCTGAATGTCTCCAATACCAGACCTAATAAGCTGTTTTTGGGTGACAAAATGTACATTAAAAAAACTGTATAAAAAAAGCTGTACTAATATTCAATGTCCGAGAAAGGACATAACCAGGTGGAACGGTCTCATTATGCTCAACCATACATTTCACCTACCCACACAGCCTCTTTATGCTCAACTGTGTCACCTGCCCACAAGACTTCTTCCTTCAGGACAAGTCTTATTTTATTACCCATATTATACTAGAGGAGAAGAAAGTTTGAAATAGTCCTAGTTGTTTAGAAGGCTCAGTATCATGTACCCCAAGAGGACATAAGAATATGTAGACTCTTGAGGTCCCATGGAGAAGTACTATATGGCCATTTAAGCTGCATATTGGCTTTGCAGTTTCATTTGAGCCCAAACACGTTCCTCTGACTTAATCAGACACCTTTTGTTTGATTAGGATAAATCCCTCTGGAGGCTTTGATCATTCCATATCACTGTTTCCATGCCACAAAGTACAAAATCAGTAGAGGGGTTTACTACAAATTACTGCACAAGACCCATGGCACCAGAGTAGCCCTTGAAGCATTTCAGCACTAGACAGCCCCAACAACTTCTCACCGCAGACACTGGGGAACCAAGACCCAAATACTCTGCCTGGGGCATCAAGCTGAACACCATGTCCTCTCACATACCACTCCTAATCCACAGCATGAACCTGAGTAATACCACACAGGTTTTGTGTATGCTAGCTGACAAATGCCAGTCTCACTTCTAATAGGAGGAGAGCAGACTCCTGGCACCACAGACACTCTAAATACAAGATTTTTAAATTGACATTTTTTATTTTTTTTTAATTATTAGTACTTTTGTTGTTGATGTTGGTTTTTTCCTTGAAGTTACACTAAATATGGCCTGTAACATATCTCTATCTGGAGAATGTTGGTGCTTGATGGATCCTCAGTTGACTGCTAGAAAGGACCGGGATAAGCACTAGATTGCCTTGGCTATCAGGTACCCTCATACTTGCAGGAACATGCATACTTGTGCTTCACGAGATGCAGACAGTCCTGGGCAGGAGCAGAGATACCCACAGATGGGCTGTACTGCTTTGCCACAGCATCTGAAAAGATTCACTTTCACTAGGGTTAGGGATATGGTGCTCCCATCATTCAGGAGATGACCAGTAAAGCTGAGTACTCTCCTTACCAGGGACACACTAGTGAGTCCTGGCAGGCAGACCCAGTCTCCATGTGTCATGTCTCTTAACTGATCAGAGAAAGCACAGCTTGTCACAAGCTTGCAAGCTGAAAAACAAATACCCCTTTCATTGGTTTAACCTTTGGTTGCTTAGCCCTGCCGTTCAATCTCACTGAACTACAAACAACAATCACAAACCATGAGCATTGAGAAGGGAGTAATAGCCTCTCTGTTCCAAAAAAAGGAAGTTTAGTGTGAACTGCTCTCTTTAGCATGAACCCACACCAGATGATTATGAAATGAATTAGCAATAAAAGATATTTAATGTATAAAGGCCTTTTAAAAAGATAAATAAGCCAGGCTCCAAATTACCGTTAAAATTAACTTCCATCGATGCTCTGCCAGTGCTGCTGAACTAATAATCTTTGCAGAAGCAGAGTGGATTGCTTGATGATTGAGTAATATCAATCAACTAGTTGCTTCATTTGGAGATCAGAGGGTTTTGTTTTAAAGAGAGAAGAATAAATTAGCACCACTAAGGGTTCCCCCATCCACATCTCTCCCCACTTCCAGCACCTATTCTCTGGCATGACTTTCCCAAGCAGAACTCCCTATATTTAAGTAACAACCAACCATAAATGCAAAGCAAAAAACCCACCCTGAGAATTAAAGCTCCAAATATAACAGTTGACAGCCCACAGGCAGCTGAAGTGTTATATTAAACTATCACACAACTAACCACAGCCAAGTGATGTTCAGGTGAGCAGACACAGCCTGTGCTGGTTTCTTTCCCCATGGCTCCACAGCAAGCAGCCAATCTCTTTCCAAGGGTTTTGCCTGTTTCTTTCATAGACTTAAAAGCAGCACTATAGGGTCTTTTTCAGCCCTCTTCCTTGTTAAATATCCATTTGAGATAGCTCAATGCTTATAATTCCCATGGCTTATACACCACCCAGTTTTTTGATCCATGCTACTGAGCTGCAGCTGGAGGCCATTAAGCAGGGAGCCAGTTGTGACAACAGTAAAGGATCTTCAAGAAGAAAAACAATTCATCTGAGAGAATTGTGACTGCCCCAGAAACTCAGAGGAACTCTCTCAGGTCACTCAGAACACTCTCATCAGTAGTCTAAACTGAAGCAAGCATCTAAATAAATATCTCAGGAACTATTCTTTGTTACTTATGCCCAGACATCATACAAACATTTTGCCTTTGACTCCCACAGGCTAGGAGAAGTACTTTGCCTCCATCACAAGGCTTGGCCTCACCAGAGGTTCTTTGTACGGACTGCAAGTAATCAAAACCAAATTAAGTAGCACACCTTAATTTCTGAGGAGTCAAAGTGACTACAATGCAATCCAAATGAGGGGTGTTGGCACATGCATCTGCTATACCCACAGGAGAGAGGGTCTTGAGATTTGCTCATATTACCTTCTTCATCAGCACAACTTAAACATGAAAGGATTGGACCACTTAGTAACTAAAGTGCATCCATTGCTTTAAGGGCAAAGAAGGATCAACACCAACAGCTGCAGCAAAACATGGCTATGGTATGCTCTCCATGCTACAGCCCAAAACACCCTGTAGAGACAAGTAAGTAATGGCAGGTATGGAAAGGAATTAAGGGACAGCCAAAGGGTACATTCTCCACTTTGTTACAAGATCACATGGAAAGCCAACAAGGCAGAAAGAGCTCATTCTGGTGGTAAAGGAGAGAACTCACATCAATGGAGCAAGACTATCAACTATGGGAGAGAACTCACATCAATGGAGCAAGACTATCAACTATGAGAAGACAAAGGTAAGAATGAGGCCAAACTTAAAAAACCAGAAGCAAAAAAAAAAAAGTAGGTGCAGTCCTACACATTTTTGTGAAAATAAAGGGGGAAAAAAAATCTACCTTTTTTGGCATTTACAACTGGGATTATACAGAGCTGTTACTTGCAATAGCAGAGGACTTCACTGATTCAGCCACTCTCAAGTCATACACAGGGATGTCAGGAGAAGACATAGGATTTCTTGGAATTAAAGAGGGAACACACATGAGTAACTGAACACTTAAATTCCCCTTTGTATAGTCTACTACTCTGACCATACGAAGTTATTTGAAGAGCTCTCTACTCAGCTAACATTTTTAATAGAGATCAACCACCTCTCCCCTCCATTCCACTATATCCACCCTTCCCCAGACTAGCCCAGTGCAGCCATTCAGAGCCTTCTGTGCAGCACCAGAGCTATGCTGCCTTTTACAGAAGTGCTGCCAAAAGTACTTCAGTTGGCATTTTTCCCCTGAAGTGTAGAAAATTATTCTGAAATTACTTTGTCTGCTAATGAACTGCAGCTTCTTTCTATTATAGATCTGGAACACTGATTCCTGCTTCACATATTTGCCTTAGTTTAATTTTGTTGTTTGTTTTATTCTACATATTTGTTTCTCTCATGATGAAAACTAGGCAAAATACTATAAAAACACAGGAGAAAAGAATGCCAATGTTAAGGGAAAATGATTTTTTTCTGCTAAATCAAGTTAGTCACAGTGGGCAAGAACAACCTCAACAGGAAAAGAAAACTTGCAAATATTTTATTTTGGGGGAAGAACCAAATTCATTGGTGTATGTTTCACTAATTGAATATTCCCTAACCCCTTATATTTAACATAGGTACTTCTAGTAAAGTAATACTGGAGTGAAGCCTTCTGGAGTCAAAACAGTTGTGCTAAAACTTACTTGGTGCAATAGGTGGATAAAGTAGGTGAAATCTGGGCAATGCTGAGGACGTGACTCCAATTACATCCTCTCCCCAGGCCACAGCAGGCATCGGAGTTCTATGCTCCTCTGCTTTATTTTCCGAGAAACAGCAAGTGTTTAGCAGGACTGGAGGTGCTTAGGTTTATATTCTCAATCTCAAGAGTGACTCCATTATATCTTTGACTTGTAACTGGGAGGGCACATTTAGATTAGGTGTAAGGAAGAAGTTATTTACTGTGAGGGTGGTGTGAAGTTAGAACAGGTTGTCCATAGGGTCTGTGGATGCTTCACCAAGAGGTTAATTTGCTCTGAACTTAGAATGCAGCAGAGACCATTTCCACCTTTCAAAGCAGGTGTAGCTCAGATTTACCAACAACCAGAGGTGGTTGTACATGGGTCAGATTCTGAAGACAATCCCTGCCAGGCTCAGTACCATTCAGCCACCTCAGTTTAAAACTTAGATGCTGTGTGTGGTGCACATGCAGTTGGTATTTTTGTAAAGATGCCCATCAATTACAGAAACAATTAAATACATCTCTTCCTGCTATGCAGTGAAGTGCATTTCAATAACACTCCTGTGTACTTATTAAATGTTTTCTCCTGGAAGATCTCCAGAATAATAAACATTCATTAATCACCATGAAGCACCTGTACAGTGCAAAACTTGAAAACTACATCAACCAGGTGATCAGAGACAGAGCTAGAGGCCATTTTACATTAGGACAACTTCATGCTGCTCTGCTGACATACAGCCAACTTGACATGAGCCATCCCAGCCCCAGAAGAGTTACTTCTCTTGTAAGGAAACATACCCCAAGCAAAACCACCCTTGCATTTGTCAATCATCCCAAAAGCTTCAGCCAAGAGAAGAGAGGGGAGATGCAGGAATCCGTGAACAGGCAATCAACTAACCCAGCAGCTAATCCAGACCATAGGTTGTCAGCACAAGTGACCTTCAGCCACCTTTAATGAGTTCTCATGGGTCAGGGTGTAGGTAAAAGGAGGACACAGCCAGAGCCCACATTTTCCTACAGGATCACAGAATTAGTTTAGCTTGATGAGTTGCATCTCAGGAAGAGAGAACAGACCCTTGCCCTTGTAGCAGGTGGCTCCCACTACCCACACCTGACACAAGATTCTCAGTGAACAGCCCATTGCATAAGACTTCACTGGAATGAACAAAATCTAGAAGCTAGACTCAGAGGGTAGCCTGTGTTCAAAGAAGGTTTTCACATCATTACTGCAATAAAGGCTGCTCCTGGAAAGAAAAAAAAAAAGTCATACTAGCATAAGCTCCAGTACACTGTGTTAGAGGCAAATCACCCAGTACTAATACAGCTTATTTTTGTTCCATGACTGGAACAAACTACACTATTTGAAAAGTTGGAGGCAACTAAGAAAATTCAGACACCAATGTTTTTTTCCTTATTTCTCACCACAATTGCTAACACATCACCTGTTTGATCGCAGGCCATTTGAAACACTGTACCAGTGTAGAAAAAACCCATTAAACAAATTTTACAGATAATTTCCTCTGCAGAGTACTACTGTCTGACACTCAATCAGGAGAAAAGTTTTGCTACTTTCATTTGTATACATGAGTATGTGTGAATATACATGTTTTAATTAAGCCTTATTAATGTACTTACTCTATTTTCTCGGTATATAATTATACAGTTATACAGAAAACCCTTCCAAAGACTAGATGAGTCAGGAGTTTGAAAACAAGATATGAATTGCCAAATGTAGCCCATAGTACAAACACAGCTATCCAACTTAAGACTGTAATCTAGAGCAGACTGAATAATTTATGTACAACTTTGACAAGTTTTGTCATCTTTTCTTTGTTAATTGTCTGCTAACAGGCTGTAAAAAAATCTTAAATTTATTCATTATTCAAAATGATTCATAAATGCCTTCACTGACTAACTCTTGGCCTACAAATATCTTAAGCTATGACTGTCGTAACTCAGTAAATAATTTGCAATTCATGGTGTAACTTATGTAATAAATTTCTTCACCTTATGTAACTAGCTTGAATAGTTTAAACCGCTGACAAACACAGCATACATTTTTAATTGCACACTTGCAGTTAACAGTTGGGTGGTTACAGGAATCACCCTCCCAGGAAACAAACAATGCCATGTGATTTAAGTTGCAAATATCAAATCTTTCATTTGAGGACGTGCTGGGAAACTCACTTTCTTTGCCCACACTATGAATTGTGCAAGCCTTCAAGCTAGCTGTGAGTTCCCCACACATCCTTATGCTGTCCTAGTAATATTTAAAACTTCCAATTATGCATGATTTTGTCAAATTCAGAAAATGACGCTTTCTTCATCCTCCCTATAGGACTCCAAGATTTAGAAGCTGCATATTTACCAAGAAGCTGCTGCCTTTTTCCACAATTCATGCACAACAAGCTCTGCTGTGGAATTACACTAACATGCTCTCTTTCTGTTGCTACCCTCCACTTCAGGGTTTTAAGATAAAGACATGAAACTACATCACAGAAGACAGTTTTAAGCATCTTCTCAAACAAATTAGGAGCTTCAGACAATCAGGGTTTACCATTTATCTCAGAATCCAACTCCACAACTTATCACCACAGTCAGTTCTGTATTGAACTAACATTTCACTTTTCAACTCATTATTAATCACTTGCTCTATGTGTTTCCCTAAACTTCCCCCTCATTAGAGCCATAGAGAGTTTAGGTCCTGTCTTTTCCTCCATGTTTTGGGTCAAGGTACAAACCACATTTTGATACTATTAATCAGTGTCTCAAAAGTAACCCTTCTAATTGAGCATAAAGTTAGGAGAAAGATGGTGACTTTAATGGAGCTCCTACTTAACATGAATAGAAGATCTGATATCTGGCCTTACTGACTTAGCTTAAAAAAAAAAATTACTCCTAAGCCAATCATCCCAAATGTCCCAGATTTTACTGTTCTTTCACTTCCCACCAGTAATATTTGGATAGAGTGAAACATTTCTGCGCAGCCAGACAAGAGCTATCAACAGTTCAGTGGTACTCTGATGTTTGTCCTCTTCTACACTTACAATACTTTTTAAAATCCTACCAGTTTACTGTCTCTTCTCATACATTTACAACTGTTCATATTTTTTCATTAAAAGGAACTATTCCCAGACACAACTCTGCCCATCAGCAATGAGAGCTCTGTAGAGCCCAGAACTGAAGCAAGGGGCACCATGAAGGCTCTGACAATACATCTGTGAAGCATCTCTTGTCAACAAGCATAGGACAGTTAGATGATCCTGCTCAGGCAGGAGGGTTGGACTAGATGATCTTCTAGGTCCCTTCCAGCCCCTAATTTCTGTGATTCTGTGATTCTGTGACAGTGATGAATCAGATCCCAGGATCATTGCCTTGAAGAAAGGTATTTATTTAGTAATTTAAGTCTTCCAAAATGGAGGAAAAAAAAAAAAAATCCTGCTACTTTCCATAACTATACACTTTTATGGAAGCATTACTGAAAATTTCAATTTTACATTTATTAAACTAGGATTTATTTATAACAACTTTATGATGACATCACTGAAATTTAACAAAGGAATAACAAAAGCAGCTGAGCCTATCTTGGGCTGCCTAAAAAAAAAACCAAACCCTAAAAAGACTGGTATTATCTTTCCACAACTATTTTCTTATTTTACAGATAGCTCTCACCTTTGGGATTCCATCCATCCTCAAGACTTTGCCAATGACAACAGACATGCCTGCATATTAGCCCTGAATGTATGCATATTCCATTATTATATTTGTGGAGGACAACTGAAAACATACCTTGCGTATCTGGTTATTGATTAGTAATCAGAAGAAAATAAAAACTAAGCCAGTATTTGCCAGCCACGCATTGTTTTTATATCTCCTTTTCAGAGATAGATTGACTTTTTCACACATTTGAAGTGAATATTTTCAAGTAACACAGAATAAAATCCAGACACAAACAAAAGTATTAAAACCTAGACCTTAGACAAAAATCCTACATGAAAGAGACAGCCTTTCTAATCCTTTTCCCATTTATAATATTCCTCTCAGCAACATTCAGCACAAAGTAGCAGTTATCCCCAAAATCTGACACAATGTGATGCATATTATAATAGAGTTCATTTAATATTATCACTTATAATACATAAAATGTCAATTCAGTTAGGCTGTTACCATTATAACTTCCTGGTGATAGTTTGCTCTACAGATGCATGACCTAGTGCTCTTGGTATTTGTTACTTAGGGGACAGGGACAGCAGAGGAGGGTGTTGCTATTGCATTATACAAGGGACCATCAGACAGTAAGAAAGCTGTTGGAACCATGGGTTTCAATCTATTTAAACTCATGGACCTATAAAGCATCTCAAGTTAAGGGTATGGATCCCTGAATAACAAATTTAAATCTAATGACAATAGCCTCACTTCTCATTATCTTTCACAAACCCTTAGAATTAGTTCCTGGACCATTGGTCAGATACCATTACTCTAGGGCAGCGAAGAATTACGTGCTGACACACACTGGGCTGCTGACCGAGTCAAAAGCTGATTAATGGCACCTATTGCCACAAGGCAGAAGCTCCTGCGGCTGCCCAGAGTCTCAAGCTCTGTTGTCAGCACACGGGTACCCTTGTAAGTAACTGCCCCCAGTAAGCAGTACCAGTGCAGTAAAGAAAACTGCACAAACATGTCAAGCTGCACACAGAAGACTTTGCTGGGTAAAAACCTAAACAAGGACACAGCGAGAGAACTTTCAACTCTCGCCTTGGCAAGTCGCCAACCCCACATTCAGAACTCCCAAAGTGGAAAAGCAACATGTATCTAAAGAACGCCATCAGTCCCATTAGTTCATCTGAATCCATTTTTCCCAATCCCTTTCACCCCAAACTAAGATTTTTCTTGGGAAAGTGTCAATAAACTCCTTGCTTTTTAAAAAATCTATTTCCATTTACTTTAAGTAAATGGCAAGCAGATGTACATGCAGCATTTCTTCCTCACTGCTTCTTCAGCAGCTCCACTAACCCAGTCATGCTGGGCCCTGGTCTCCTTCAGGCCCACAATCCCAGGGGCCATCATGGCCTGTTAGTGCTGGGACAGCTTCAGTAGAAGCTCTCAGGCAGAAAAAAACTACAGCCTCCCCAGACTGAAAATTAAATAGTTTAAGAGCCAGCCTACATGAGGATGACTCTCTGCCACCCCTGCTCAGCCAGAGGCTCCAACTGGGCGGGTTTCAGTGCTGTGACTCCCTCCCAGGCAGTTGGGTTTGTTACCAGGATCACACACAGCCACTGGGCAGGCCAAGCCTGTGCAAGGGCATCACCCAGCCCAAGCACCAATGCTCCTCAGCTAGACAGTGTTACATAAATTGATTCATGAAAGAAAACCCTTCAGCTCCTCTTAAGGAGTGATAATATCACAAACCATTGGCAAAATGTCCCCAGGCCAAGGGAAGAGCCAGGAAATAAAAAGATGCCATTTCACCCCCAAGCCAATGCAGTTTATTTCTCAGGCTGCAGAGCTGAAAGTTACACAAGCCCTGAGGACATGGGGGAGGTCCCTGCAGTATCAGCAGATCCCATGGCACTTTCTGGACCAGGGGAGCTCCCCACCTGAGGGAGATGCCACATATGTACCCACAGAGTCACATTCCAGGCTACATGAGCAGCACTGATTCTTACCCCTCTCCATTGTGGGGTCTCAGACAGCTACTGCTTGCCTTCACACAGCCTGTCTGCAGCCCCATGAAGGACACCACTAAAGCCCACACTTACTGATTCAGCTTGCCAAGGTTGCAGCACCCTTGTCCTCAACCCACAAGGATTCCTCAGCACCAGCTCCCACCAACCATAAAAGGTATTCCAGGTGCACAAAAATAGGTCCCACATGCACCACAAGGCCCAACACAGCACATACCTTGTTTAAATGGCAGGCCCAGCCTTACAAAATCAGACAGAGAAGACTAGTAATGGAGTCCACCAGCAGGAGAGAAGCAGAACCATAACACTCCCTGGAGACAGACTCAGATCACTACCCTACCACAGGACCCAAGAAAGAGTTACTGCATCCAGGGCTGTGCTGAAATAGCTCTGGGCAGGCCCCAGGTGAGGCCTATTGTGACTGAAGGGTGGGCCCATGATGGCTGTTAAGGTCTGTCAGTGCATGGGGCCTGTTCCACCTCTGCAGGGAGGCTGTGCTGCTATCAACCCCATGTGGTATGTGCAGCTTGTTTTCCACAGGGAGACGTTGATATATCCAGAGCATATCTAGTGCTCTGCTCTCCACTGCTGCTCCTTCAGCCACCCACAGGAGAGGTCACTGCACTGAGGGATTGCAGCTACTGAAAATGGTGCCACTAGTGTCTGGTTAGTATCTTGTCCTGTGACAGCAGGGTTTGAGTTAAACGTGGTGGGTTTTTTTCACTCAAGAAAACTGCAAACTGATAAAAGACAAATCCCCTCATAAATTTTTGGGGTGATTAGTTACAACACTTATCAGAAGCCAATAACATCCAGGGGTCTTATGTATCTCCCCCTTTAGTAGTAAACAACCACTAAAATAAATAGTCAAGCAAAGAACAAGAGGAAAGCATCAAAAACTTCCACCCCTGAAGCAGTACTCAGAGGACATGTTGGGCTTCTGACTCTCGCTCACCTCAGTCCTGCAGAAAAAAGCAGCATTCACAGCTGCTGGCTGAGGCATACCCTTCCTCATCTCTCCGGCTTCTTGTCCTCACCCACAGACCTGTAGCAACACTCAGGCATGTTTCATGCCCCCTGAAAATGCCCTCCAGAAATACAAAGAAAGCAAGGATCAAAGGTCTCATCAAGAGCTATTGTCTTCAGATGTGAACTGTCTGCCATGATGCAGATGAATAAAACAAAACCAATCTGAACTTGAAGAAGAAACCAAAATTAAAAGGAGCATAGGTCTCACTCACCAAGGGTGTGGGTCCTGATAGAAGCTACGGTGCAGGTAGAGAGAAGCTGGGTCTCAGCTAATGCAGAGATCTGTGTAGTGGCACTATGGAAGAATTTCACCTTTAAGGAAGAAGACAACCTTTGCTCTTAATTTTGTGGTAAGGGACATAATGTGTTAACTCTCCACATTTTTATGTATTTAGACTAGACATTTAGATAAAAAATTTGCAAGACTGGGCTATGCTAACAAGATTCCTGAAATGTGTACGCTCACTGGGAACATAATATGGAAGTCATAACCATGTAGCAATAAATTAATATGCAAATTAATGTGTTGGATTAGAAGAGGACAGGTTGAATGAATGAACAGAGCATTCACAAAGACAGCATTTTTTATGTTTCTTGATCATCTTGTTCTGTCAGGCCAGAAGTTCACAAGTGTGAAAGGGATAACAAGCCCCTACAAGGTTTGTGGCATTAGAGGGCTGCTTTAGTGGTACTAATGAAGCAGGTGACCGCTGACTTTCCATAATATTCTTTCTTGTAAAAGTAACTAGTGTTAATCAGTCTCTGTAATGTCATATCTGACAGTCACCTCTTTACTTTGGCCTGGTTTTATTTGGCAGAATATATGGAAAAGATACCAAGTGCAGACAAAACAAAGTGTGTGGTAGATGGATATTGTCTCAGATAGGTGAACTAATCTACAGTGGTCTCTAATCTCTTTTGTGGTGGAGGCTGGCTCCATGTAGTCCAGCCTTGAAGTTTCACCTCTAGGGCCTGTTAGCTACCTCTGTAGATAGTTCACTGACAACAAAACCTGAAAAGAAAGTTAGTACTACATATTTTGACAGCTGAAGGTTCTTTGTAATTTTCAGACTAATTTGTCACTTCCTTGTGTGTCATTTCTCATTATATACCCCTTTGAATTGCAAAAAGTAATTATTCTCCTCTTAGCATTAACACCCACCAAATATTTGTAGTCTCTTAGCGCATCCCCGCCTTCATCATCTCTTACCCACATAGCACTTCTCATCTTTCCACCTAAATCAATCCTGAAGCCATACTGATATTTTTTTTCATTCTTCTTTGAACTGCTTTTATTTTGTCAAGACACTGCTAGCAAAATTTTGAGCAAGGCTGGATGTGATGGTTTTAAGTGTGAATGCATCAGAACTGTATAGAGTAAATCTATTACCACCCTGAGCTGCAATACAACGGTGTTGAGTGCTTCCACATATGCAGCTCAAAATCATATTGTCCATTTTCTGCAAACATGCTGCTTTACAAATTAACATATAATGTCCAATCTCAAGTCTCAGAGCTGATCTCCAGGCTTTTGCTTCTGGGCGGCATGAATTCCAGATTATTTTGTATCTTGCTATTTCCATTAGGAGGCACACACACAGCTCAGGGGCTCAGAAAATCTCGATAGGAGGAGCATAAGAACACAGTATAACAATCAGAACAGAAGGCTTCAACATAGTTTTCATAGTCTCCATGGAATTTTGCCCCCAAATAAAAAAAAAAATGGTTTGGCTAAATCTTTGTTTAGTTTCTGTGTACACAGAGATTACTCCTGGAACAGCAAAGGGCCACCAAATCCCACAATCACACAGTCCGGAGACCAGTGGAGCAGCAACCATCACTAAATACAATTTACATAGCCTTGGATTACATATAGCTATATTCCCACATTGAAGGAAACTGCTGAGTCTCCAGTCACAGGATCAGAGAGACACAAGATACAAAATGTTGCTGATAGATGGACAGGAGATTCAGAAAGCAGTGAGGAAACAGTACTGGAGTGGTGTGACTCAACACACATGGGAAAATCAAAGAGCACACAGAGGAGGATCCCTGCACCTCTCTTTAAAAGCCTCCCAACCTTGCCTTGTTGGTAAGGTATAGGTCTTCTCTTCCCTGGACTGACTGCTGCCCACTCACAGTCCTGAGGCTCCCTGAGAAACAAATTACCCATGTGTTCCTGCCAAGGGAGGCCAGGACTGCCACATGCTGGCCACTTCTGGATCTTCTAAGAGAAGGAACCTTATGAGCTACACTGTACAGTTTTCAAGGCACCAGGACAATGGAAAATGGGCAGGGGATGAAGGCTGGGTTAAATATGATTTATCGCATCTGATTGAGGAGCCAACAAAATCTCATCTTTCTCCAGACAGAAACTGAGTAACTCTAATAACATTGTGACAGTAACACTCCTTCCTTCAATAGCACACTCTTTACTACAGATTTCAGAGGGCTCTACGATGGATGTATTTCAATTGCCATCTGATCAGGATGAGGCTCAGGGAGGTGAAGTTGCTTCCTAATGTGGTCTCACAGCAGATCAGGGAACACAGACTGGCCATCACACCCCTGCCCTGGTGAACCAGTTGCAAAGCAATGCTTCCTTTCAGCATGATTTTCCCTGTCTACTTAATGGGGATCACTTCTGCTTCAAACTGAGGAATACACTTCCTCCAGTTTCTTACAGTTACACTGGTGACTGCACCCTCACCTCACCTTGAAGAGATGGAATATGGCAGATAGCTGCACAGATCACTGGCAGTTTCTGTCACAGCCCATGTCAGGCTGCCACATTGGTACATTAAATACACAAATGCACATGTCAAGGAGCTCAGGAGGGTGTTCAGTGTCATGTGTCAAACCTCACGAAGTACTGTGCTCAACAAAGAGAGCTCTGGGGCTGAAAACACCAAAATCTGACCACATCTTCCATTAGCCAGCTGATCAGTTTGCAAAGCAGAGCCTCCCATATTCCTCTCTTGTTCCCTCAGCTTTGATCCCACAAACCCCTTTTGTTTTGGAAGCTAAAGGATTGAGGGAAGGAAGGCAAATGGGATTTCTCAAGGTTTTAATATCCCAGGGACCCACCAGTAGGTTTGACTGGGAAATAGTCTGCTAAAATGAAATGCACTTCTGGTGCAGGAAACCACTACATAAAATAACTCAGTCTTGGGAGCTCTGCTCTTCAGATCATCCTGCTCTGGCTTGCTTTACAGATAGCACATATTTAACCAGTTAATGATGGAGAGTCAGCCTGGCTATGGATGAATGGATTGGGTTAATCTTTTTTGTCTTGTATATGGTAAACACCAACTTGTCAGCTAAAGCCAGTCTGTAGAAACTTTATTAAGGATGATTATGCATGAGTCAGAGAGGACACAGCTTGACTTTCAGATCTCAGTTTAAGGGCTGGCTGGTTAGAAACATCACCTTGAAAACCAAGTAAATTTGATCTGGATGCCACTGAAGAAAATAAATACAGAGCCTGGTGACATCATTTTTCTCCAAAGTCACTTTACTGTCTGCAGCAGGACTTTACTTTTCTTGGGATGAAGAACTTCCTTTTGGCTTTTCTTGCTTTGCACTTTATAAACTACCGAATAAAAAAAAATGAAAGGAAAATATAATCGGCAGTTTTGTGCAATGACATTCTTAGCTCTGACACTACATATAGCTTCAGAGGACAGAAACTAATAGAAGTTATTTATAGGGTTTTTAAGTTGAGTAGACAGAGGTCAAGATGTTTACCTGACCCATTGCTACAGTCAATGGGCTGGAGGATGTTTTAGAGGAACCAAAGTAGGATGAAATATTTACGGACCCGTAATAAAGCTACACTTTACGAAAAATTAATGCATTTAATTTTCAAATTATTTTTAACTTTTTTTCACATTAAAAATATAATCTAGAAATTGACAAACAAAACAATATTTAATGCCAAATTAAGTGTGCAAGATCAAGCTAGTAAAGAATGATCCATCAGATATAGTTGGCTAAATGGAAAAATCATGAAAAATTAAATTTAAATCAAACTCAATAAAATTTTTAAAGCTTTTCACTGAAATGTTAAGACAAAAAAAAAATTATTTGAGGTCAACACAGAATGTTTTGGTCAAACCATAATGAAATACCCTGGTATTTAACATTTTTAACTGGATCAATTTTAGCTTGAGAAATATTGCCTTAAAATGAAAGTCTGTTTTAAAAATACAAAAAATTATAATTTCTACAATGCTATTTTTCATGCTGAAAAAAAGTATTTTATTTGCCTTGACCTTTCCTTACCTTCTAACACTATACTGACTATTCTGTCAAAATTGACAAAAATTCATAAGAGCCTTTGCTTCTCCCCCAAAACTGATAATTTTACCTTTTATGAAAAAAATATTTGACCAGCTCTGCAGCACCAGTAATTCAACCATGTCATAGAGATGTCATTCTTTTTTCTATGTGTCTGGTTACATTGACCTGAGGCTTTATTCAGATTTACAATACTGGAGACAAGAGTCTGCATTTCTCTTCATTGCCTGGGTAGACTATTATTTGAGCTATTTAGGAAGGAAGGATGCTTTTATAGCTAAGGCATAAGACTAGCAATCAAGATATTTGGACACATTTCCAGCTCTAGCTTAGATTTTTGTGTGATTGTGGACAAGGCATCCCAAATTTCTTGACAACATAAGGAAAACAGAATATCTCAACAATTCTTTCACTGTTTGCATTTCATGCATTAAGTCAGTCTTTTTTCCTTAGGTCATTAGTCAACAAAAAATTAAATACAGAGTCCTTAACTGGGGACTAGGTCTTCTGCTGGGACCCTTGGTAGAAATCTCATGATGAAGCTCAATTTTAATGCTTTTGAGGTGAATTTGTTCATTTATGGTTCTGCTTTTTGGAAGGTGGAAGCTGCACACTTTTTCCCATTATCAGAGCTCACCATAAGCTGGCAACCTGTGATGCTCCCCTTTGGTGATGACCTTCTCATTTACCAAAACCATTGCTTGTTTCTCCCGAGCCCCAGCTGCCCAGATGAGCTGAACCTCAAAGATTCTCACCTGGCACCACACGCTAGTGCCACGTGAGCCACATGCTGCATCAGTACAAGCTGACTGAGGGTTGTGGCTCCCACAGGCTCCCCCAGTATATTTATGCCATGCTGTAAGTCCACTGAGGTCCATCAAAACACTCCTGTCCATGTTTTCTGCTCCCTTTCAAGAGCCCCTTTCAGCACCATACCACCTCCCCTGCTGTGCCACTGTGGTGCTGATGGTCGGGGGGCTCAAACACATCTCTGCAACCCACGTTCAGCTTCAGCAAAGATGGCCTTGCTCTGAAAAGCCAGTTAGCAAGAGCAGCTGAACCCTCTTGGCCTCTGCTCAGCATTGCCACATGGAGAGCCACACAGGGCACTCTGCACCCCAAACCACCCCAAAGAAGAGCATGCAGGGCACTGAGCAGGGGTGTTCCTACAAGGGTGACCCAACTGCAGGATCCAGTTCATAGCCATGACTGCAGGAGTACAGATGGCTGCAGAAGCACCCAGAGTGCAGTCACAGCAAAGCTTTCCCCCACTGTAAGGAGCACTATAAAGACATGATTAAGCAATAGCAAAGGGTTGGCCTCTGAAAAGGCACCTTCCACTGCTCTATTCCTACAGCACAGAGACATTTCGAGAACACTACAGCTGTCAGGGTTTGGGGAGAGGAGAGTGGTGGAAAAGGAGAGGCTCTGCAGGTTTAGCAGCAGGCAATAGACAATACGTGCTAACCAAGATAAATTAAAAGATAAAGCAAAAGCAAAATTAAACATATTAGTTCTTAAAGCAGATGCTTTCAGCTGATTCAAACTGAGCAACTACTTTGGTGTTTTGGTTCTGAGAAAAATGAGCTATTTTGACTTTCCAGCTCAGTTCTTGCAAGACTTCCCCAGCATGGGAATCTGCTGCCTGTAGCTTGAAGCAAAATGGCCCAACTGTTCTCCCTCCTACTGGGCCATGGCTCTGGCTCTGCATCTCACCCCATCTGTACCCTGACAAAGCCAAGAACCTCTGGGTAGCCATAGCAAGTCTGATGGCTCAGAAAGACCTGGCAGGCAGCATGTCTGTTTGTCCACAGTGTGACATCCCGCGTAGGCCAAGGCTGAGCGTGTTGTCTCATCTGCACACTAGGTAAAAAATAATGTTCTGGGCACAGCCTGGATGCCAGTCTCTGCCCTGCCTCAGCAGAGACAGGGACAGAGGCTGCCAGAAAGACTTCATGCCACCTTTGTATCTTCTGAAGATGGAAGTTGGTCTGCAAAGTGGGAAAGGGCCATGCACAAGTCAGAGCAGCCCCAGAGACTGCTCTAATTTATGCAGGCCTGAAATAGCTTTTACAGCTATTTTGCAGCTTTGTTATTTTCATTCTCTTGAAAGTGAATAAGCACAAAATGTAAAGCCTGTTCTCCTTGCACTTTTGCTGAGGTTTCAGTCCAGCCATACTGACCCTGGCTCTGCTTAAGATTTCCCCAGAAAAGCACCATTTGTGATAGTGGTTTGGTAATGCAGACAACTGTCTGCTAATAATTGACTGAGACCAATACATTTCACGTAAGCCACTTACGGTAATAATTTCTGGTGACCAGTGATGCAGCAAGGGCAAATTAAAACCCATGGATGAGGGACTGCATAGTCCCTTCTGAGTCCCTTAGGACATCCATTCTCCAGTGGCGATAACTGAAGTAGCAGGGGAGCTTGTGTAGAAAACTTAATTTGCAAGCAAGTAAATATTTTGGAACTTGTGCAGGGCTGTCAGCAATGTGACTCTGCTGGGCTGGAAATATTCTGAGCAAATATGATATGATGGTGAGATTGGCCACCACCAAGTTTTTGGCACCATGTCACTCCCAGAGCTCTACTTTAAGGGTTCAAGTGATGTAGAAAAGTGAATTTCTTCCCAGAGACAGAAACTGCTACCCCAGAAACAAAACAAACACAATAATTGTTACTTCTTTTTCCCTTTTACTGTGTCCATTTCTTTTAACTGTTTACAAACTTTGCTTGCACTCCCAAAGTGAAATGAGGTCTGAACTGCATGTCCCTATAGTAGGAAACAAAAGTAACCATTCATGAATTGAATTACAACTGTATGACCCCCAGTCATAAAGCAAAGAGTTCAGCTCAGCTGCTTTTAAAGAATTCTTCCCTCCCTTCCACTTCTTGTAAAGCATGACCATGGCGCTGTCTTCTCCAGAGGCCACCAGCATCTTGTGCAACAGCCCAGAAAGTGCTTCTGCAAAGAAGATGCCAAGGGCAGCAGATGTAGGAGCTCAGGAACTAAATATAAAGCCCAAAAGGGCTTGCTCTGTTATATGGGTTACTTGAGAGGGGCTGGGAATTGAACACTTCTGAAGTGTTGGCTAGTAAGTGCTGATTCCCTGCAAATTGTATCCTGTGACTATCTGCAGACTAGAAAAAGAAAAAAAAAAAACAACAAACAACAAACAAACCAACATAAATTAAGTTATTGCTCTTTAATTGGAATACGGCAATTCCCTGTATTTTTAATAGTCTGCTTTCCCATATGGTATAACATCTATGTAGGATTTCTAAGTGATATGATGCAGCATGTCTGTGCTTAAAATAATAATAATAACAAGCTTATCTCCAGCCCATAGGATGCTGAGGGGTTCAATGTTGGGTGAAACGTCACCCTTGCAGAGGATAGGCTGAGAAATTTGTGTGCAGCGGGAGCTTGTGATCTGAGCACAGGGGTTTAGAAGAGGGCTGCATTTCATGACCTACAAAAGAGAAAAAAAAAGAGATTTACATTCCAAATGTGCTGAGCAGCCCTCTCCCTTTAGTTATTAGAGGCACTCGGCATATAATTCATAATCGCCTACTGGCAGGGTGGTGGGGGGAGGTGCTTCATTGCCGTTCAACAGCAAAATCCTTTCAGAAACAGCAGTAACGGGGTTCTGCTCTTATTTATATTGTGACACTTAATGGCTGGCAGGAAAGATACCAGCAAATATCAGAAAAAATAATTCAGTAAGTGTAACAGAAGGTCACAAAGATGTTTGTGACATCTAACAAACATGTTTCTGTTTCCTCTCCTTTTCTCTCTTCCTATACTTTATTTACATGCTCTCTCTCTTCTGGTCTCCCCTAATGTCTTTTTTGTGGGTTGTTTTTTTTCTTATGTACACAAAAATATGGTTTAAAATGTAGTTTTCCCATTTTGCTTTCTAGCCTTCATCATGCTCCTGAGTTTTCCTCCATTTGTCCTTCTTCCCTGTATTTTCCTTATATTGTTTCCCTCTTTTATTGCCTGCTCCCAGCATCACCCACCACATCCCTTCTTGTGGGACAACTGGCAGTGCTGACTTGTCAGGGTAAACTCATCTACAGTACAAAGCTGCTGAAGTTGGTAAAAAACCTTTCAGCTTGATCTCAGAGTAGCAGCAAAATACAGCGCTACAAGCTCTCCCAGATAATCGCATTGCTACACCACCAGATCCACCCAGCTACCCAACGTGTGGCAAGAATGTGTGCTTTAAAGTGGATGCATTTATGGCTTTGTGTAGTTATGCATATAAAATACTCCAAGTTTTGATCCACGTTCAGGAAAGCCAGAAAACCCCTTGGCTGACGCATAAAACCTGAACCCTTGTTGTCAGGCGCTTGTGTTGCAGTTCCACAACTTCCATGTGATATTAAACCAGAAATTATGAGCCCAGAAGGCAGCTCTGTGATTATTCACTCAGATACCCAGCTGAGTACAGGTTGTGGGACTGAATTTCTGTTTGGAAAATACAATCTAAGTTTCCAAAGTGTTTTCAATGGAGAATTTGCCACCTGTGAGAGGAAGCTGTTCCTGGGGTTAATGCATTCCTTGCTAACCTGGGAAGGTATTAACCAGTGTTGGCCTTACAGCTCATTTGAATTCAGCTGGTTTAACCCCATCCCTCCACTCGTGATGAACCCAGTATCTGCCTTCTAGATATAGAGTCCTCTCTGAGCATATCATCCTTCCACATGCAGTTTTATAGACTATGATAAAGACACCCCTCAATCTTCTCTTGACTAAGTTTGCCCCCTTAAGCCTTGTGTTACAACACATGCCCTCCTCAACAGCACCATTGCTTCTGCCCTGAACCCCTTCCATTGTTTCAACCCTTCCCAAGCCAGAAATGAAAAGGTCACAAAACTTACATCATTGCAAAACGAGTACAATCAGTTTCATGAAGCCTCTGTAGCCCAGGGAAGTGCTATGCAGGGATGATGTCTGGGCCAACTGAACCTCAAGACATGTCATCAGAAGTACAGCTGAGGTTCATCATTTTCTTCCAGTACAGACAGTAGGACACATGAACTATATCTCATCTCACTGTCCCAAACACATGTACCCAAAATAGACATTATTTCTGTCCACTGTACATAGAGATCACAACCATTTCTGGTTTCCATTATTATTTATCATTCACCAAGATATGATTAGTATACTTAATGGATCACTTTCTCATGCTTTTTTTCTAGTTCTTTAATAAAAATGGTAACTAGTCTAACACAAAAAGCTGTTACCTGTCACAAAAAGCTGTTACCTGTAACACCTTGTGAAATCTGTTTAATGTGTATAGAAAATTTCATTTTAAAGTCTATAATTCAGACAGTTTTTTAATCCATTTAATATGCATCATGTTGGTTTCTGTAGCTTATTAATCAAAATGTCATCTGGTACCAAGTCGAGCGCCTAAAAGAAGAGAAGGAATATTCAATCAACACTAGTGCCTTTATCAACAAAAAATAGTTTAATGAGATCTATTGTTATAAATCCATGTTGATTAGCATTAATTAGCATATTTGAATGTAATTCTTTATTAATGTATTTATTAATCACATTAGCTGCTACATTACTTTTCCTAGTCTCGCTATATTTACACTTTTTAAGAGTTTGAATAATATCAGCTTTCTCCTAGGTCTTTGATATGTCACCAGTATCCTGACAAATTCTAAAAATCACCATTTATATGAGTGGAAATTTCCTTAACCAGCTCTCTTAAAATGCATGGTATCAAATTACTCATATCTATTTAATTTAAAATGACTGACTTTATTAACTGTGCTCTGCCAATCTAAATTACTGCTGGAGAATAAAGTATTTTGTTGTCATCATGTGACAAGAATACCTTATTTAGCTTTTTTTCCAAAAGAAGAATTATTAACATATCCTGGATTTCCACTTTTTAAAAATCATTTCCATTTGGCAAAAGACAAATACTATTGTTAGCATTTCCATCATTAATATGCTTTGCTATTACAGAGTATATAATACTAATTTACATGAAGTGTCTGTTTTTTAATAGCTTTTGGAGCTTTATTTGCTGTATTAACTTAGCTGCACATAGCCTTTCCCTCTTGTACTTCTTTTCCTATGTAGGTTTTGCCATTCCTAGTTTCTAATTTCCAGATATTTCAGTTTGTTGCCCCTTCTTTTTCCTGAGAAGAGGAACATTCATAATTTTTATTTCCTGCTACTTCTACTTCCCTCCATAGTGAAGTTATTGTAGTTGTTAACAGTATGATCTTCTTTCTCATGTACAGCACCACAGACATGTAGTAAAATATTGTCAATAAATTCTCAGTTACCTGTTAGGTTTGTTTGGATTTAACCTAATTAATTTGATCCATCATTATTTTCAACCTTGTGAAGTGTCACACAGTTCTTTCTCAGCATTATTCTCGTTGGCACGCTTGCATAGTTCAGTAGGATCCATTTCTCAATGAGCACGTGTCCACAGCTATTCTGTATTTACCTGTCTCTGTGTAGGCAGTTGCAGACAAAGCAGAGCAGGGAGATGCTCGTGCAGAAGGGGTAGGGAACACACCGGATCTACTCTTCCAACGCTAGACCAACAAGAAAAGACTTCACAGGCCTGAACGTACTGTCCTGTCGCCCCCCTGCCACTATCACCGTGCTGGTCCTGGCAGCCTGGCTCTATCGTGAATCCCCCTACACAACCACAGTCATCAAGGTGTCCTGAGAGCTACCAATCTGCGCTGAAAGGAAGAATTTCAGTGAATTAAGCAGAGTGATTTAAGTCACCCCTAGCTATGCAGTGCTCTGCCACCCATGGGTAAAGCAGGCGAGTTTTGTAAGCAAATCCTTTCCCAGCACATGGGCTTAGTCATCAGTGAAAGCTGCTGGCTCGCTCCCATCCCAACTGTGGTTCAGCTACTGCTCAGAGGTCAGCTCTGCAGGCGCTTGATAAAGCTTCAATTAAGTTCTCTTCTCACAGCACTCGCTGCTTTCCGCGTCTTTGCCCACACCGCCATTTTGCTGAATAAGCCGCACAACGGCGCTGGCCGCACGCACACAGCCTCGAACTTTCTGGGCCTGCAGCAGGAATTAAGCTCCTAAAGCCCAGGCATCATCAGACAGCTCAAAATAAATAATATTCCTATGAAGTTTTTAAAAGAGTGGGGAGAACAAAGCTGAAGAGGGCATAGTACAAATATTACTATAGATACTTGAAGTGGGTAATTAATAAATATGCCATAGCTATTCCAGGCAGTTTCCAAGCTGGATTTCCTTGTGGAGATGTGCATGTCTGCATTTCAAAACTACTGTGATGGGGTGGTATGAAATTTTCCCTGACATGAACATCATGGTAAGCTTCTCCAGCCTCTGGAACAACCTGGCAGATCAGCCCCCCCAGAGAGGTTACGACCGAAAGGCCAGACCTTACCTGCTCATTCACAGGGGTCACACTTAACTGCAGAGAGCAGCTCTTGCCAAAGCCTTGTGCTCGTGTTCAATTGCCTAGGCTACAAGTCAAAGTGGAAAGCGACTCGTAATGATTGCAAATCCCTCTGGGAAAAATGAAAAAGTAACAAGCATAAGACAAGGGAAATTATTTGGTTGACACAACGTGCATGGAGGAAGACCTGTGTTATTTATTTGTGAGTGAGAGTGTTTGGAAGAGAATGTTTACATTTGCAGCTTTCTCAAAAGAAATGTGCTCTGCAGAAATAGCAATGTTAGAGGCAGTATTGGGCTATTCAAGGAAAGACCCAACATTTTCATTTGTAAAGGTAGTTGTATGAATTGATATAAAGTCTCAGATTATTTTTCCTTGGACATTTTTGGGCAGTGGTTTGGAATAACAACCTTAAAAAAATCACTTGAAAAGGCACAAAATCTTCTTCCTTGCCAGGAGTATGGTAAAGAAACAAATGAACATAATTTTACTCCCTCCTTAGAAAAAAAAAATACACTTCCCAGCCAAACAAGCAAGTGGAATTTGGCAAGACTGAATTGCTGACATGTTTTTGTTACACGAACAAATAAAACGTTTACTGCAAGTGCTACATGGCACTTGCATTGTATGTAGGTCATTTTCTCTAGGAAAACCTCCTGCTCAGCTCAAGGAAATATGTCAGGACACTCACATGGCAGTGAACCTGTGCAACAGAGTGATTAGTAAGCCCCTGGGCAGTTTGGTCTGTAAGGCCTTTCTCCTTTTTTTCCTCAAGTCTTTTCACAAGCAAAAATTAATGCTGGGCAAGATCTGTGTCCCAGTGAAGTAAAATGCAATCTTGCTTCCAACTTCAGTAAGAATGTCTTTGCTCCCCTGGACTTAAAAGCAGTTTTGCTTGAGCAAGAACAGTGTAAAAGCTATGTGTGATCTTCAGCACATTGCCCTGGGCTAACTCCAGGGAACACATCCTCTCAAAGCCCAGCTGCAGACATGAGAGCTTATTTAAGACTACTTTAAAATGCAAATTACACCAGCAAGCTCATCACATGCCTATGGATCCACTAACATGGAAATATGCACAGTTCTGGAATATCCATGATCTAAAGAGGCTCATCAGTGCCAGAACACTGAGACTTAAGATGGAAAACCTCGGATAAGGGCCCATCCTGACCTTATGAAACAAAGAGCAGGCTATAAGAAGGGATTTGGTCTCATTTTTCATGCTTTTCTCTATTTAAGTCAGAACCACAAACCTCATTTCAATATGGATTTTCTACAGGCTCACCAACAGAATAACAGACAGCCATGAACTGCAAGGACATAAGTCCGAGGGCTGTGATGACCAGAGCTGACACATTAAACCATTACTCTAACAGATGACTTTGCAGTGCTGCATTTTGTAGAAGCAATCTGAGTGCTGATCATTCCGAGTAGCGAAGGAAAAAAAGGCGCCATGATTATTCTCAAAGATTTCAGCAGCCTGACATGTTGGCCTGAGTTCATTTGAAGGGTTTAATTCCAAGAAGCTCTTGCATCCTCTCAGGTACTCCTCTCTATCTATGCCCTGTGTTAGTCACAACCTCCTAGCAAAGCTGTGTGCTTTGATAGGGGCTATACTCTGTCCACGGCAGTAGAAGGGACATGCTCAGTTATCTGTCCTCACCCCTGATGGAAACAAGCTAGTCCCTGCTGTATTTTCACGAGAGCTGTGTCCCACCTAATATTGTCACTTGTAATAGCTGTTTTTATTTCCCCAAATGACTTTTGCAGCCCTGCAGCTGAAGTCATCTGAAACCACTTGATTGGAGTTTGAAGGGCCCTTGATGTTATCAGTGAGCCCAGACATTGCTCTTGTGCCTCAGCCACTGTTTTCCCTTTCCATCGTTCACTGAGATGTACGTGCAGATCCAAAGGAACCAGTGAGTCAAATGTGGTGAAGCTATCAAGCATACTGCTCCTCTTCCTCAGTGGAAGAAGCCCCACTAATGTCAGGTGTAGGTAACTGCAGCCACTAGAAGGATTTATGGCCTCTACAATTCATGACAAAGCTGCCATTAAAGCCAGAGAGCTGTGCTGCATCTTCAAAAATGTAAAGATAGTAGTGTAAACAATGAGGAACTTCTGGTTTATTATAAATTATTCCCAGCATACCACAGTGCACTCTTGAGCTTCCTGAATTCACTGTCATCTTCAACACTTGTATCCCTTGGAGGAATTACTGCATTATTCAAAAGCTCAATAACATGAACTTATACAGGGTCCCTTATGATGCTGGGCTATGAGGTTTATGCTGTACATTGATTTGTCTTCTCTTCCCTGACCACCTCGAGGCCTACTATCCCATTTCATGTACACTGGCTTCCTGAATTGCAGAGGGAACTGTCTCAAGGTCATACCAAGATGTCTCAGTATGGCTCAGCTATGAAGAACGTATGTAGCCCAAAATATTGTTTAAAAGCAATACACTGAAAATAATGCCCGTGGACTGAGAGAGCCCTGATTTATTTAAGATACAGGAGTACATATATATGTGCTTTTAAAAATTACATGTACTTCACTGGTTAAAACAATGGGAAGAAAGGAGGGTGCGATCTGTCAAGTGATCCTTCGTCACTGCCAGCACAAGTTTGTAATCCTTCAGTTGTGATTATGCAAAGGAATATTACATTGATCCTGTAAAATATCTCTGATTGGATCAACGTTGTTTTCTGTCGCATTGACAAGGTCTTACCAGAGAATGACTATAATTCCACTGCTAACACTGTCTTAGTGAAATCCCCCTATAAATCCTCCAAGCAGCACTGTTAGTAATACCTTTATTAGACTAACTAAACAAGATATTTATATGCAGGGCTTTCCAAAGGACTCTGGTTTTCTGCTTCAGTTTCTGGAGGAAAAAATCAAAAGTGCTCTGCTGGAAGACTTGCCCTCAAGGAGGCTCTGCAGAGATGTAAGTGGAAGGTGAAATTAACACTTTCAAGATTCACAAGGTTAGTCACAAATTTGGCCTTGTCCTGTCCACACTACAGTGAGGACCCAAATGCATCTTTGGCAGAAAAATCAGTGAGTCTGGTTCATGGGCAGGATTGGAGTTTGGGGTCTCCTCACACCTTCCACAAACTTGTTTTCAGTACAACAGTCTGCTAACAGTCAAAGGGGAAATATGTTATTTATGTACCAGCCATCAGTTCAGTATTTGTTCAAAGCCAAATCCTGGCCTTCACACTCAACACAAGACCTGCTTCCCTCTAGCCACTCCATCTCTTCTCACTGATGCTTCTGTTCTCTTTTCCTCATCTTTCTTTATATATATCTCTAATTTTGTCTCCATTTTCTTTTCTCCACAGCTCTGAGCTTTCAGTCCCAGTGATTTCCTTCCTACACTGACCTCCCCTTCATCACTGAAGTTGAATTGTCATGTTCTGACTTGAAATGTGATGCTCCAATGTGATGAATGGCAAACTCCACCTTGCCAAGTATTTTTTTTCAGGCTGAGTGCTCAGGTACTCACTACATCTCTTCTTCCCCTTGGTTCATTTCAATAAAATTACCTCTCAAGCTGTGAGAGCTACAAATGTACATCTGTCTTACCTTCCTAAACCTTTAAATAGAAGCATAAGAATAATGAATAAATAAAGTACTGTGTCTAGCATAAAACGCAAGCACAGCTGAAAGACCAGCATATACAGGCATACAACAATTAGCAGATGAAAAAGCTATGAAGATGATACATCAACAGAAAAAATATCAAACAAACAGCATGGCAAGCCTTCTAAAATCCTTTGTAACCAGGTGATGAGAAAATTCTAACTCTTATATGTTTTATGGGAATACTTTCTCTATACTCTGTACAGGAACATGCTGAAATGTCAAAGGAATCACCTCTCAGCTCCCAGACCCTCAGAACCAATGGGAAAATAATTTATATTAGCCTTTGAAAAGGAACAGGATGGCACTAAAAGAAGCTGTTAATGACTATAGAGAGGACTCCTGACCTATTTCCTCCATCCATGTCCAGTTATTTACATGTTGCCTCTTGCATTCTGATCCAACTACCTGTGCACCAGATGCCTACACTGTCAACTTCACAGGTCACTGCCACAGCTGTGATGGACAGCAAAACTTTCTCAATGAAAACTCAAACTCAGCAGCACTGACCTTCCTTAAGGGGTAGATTATGTGATAAATGCTGTGGCTGTGAAATTGCACCACCCAGGCAACCTTGTCCTGTGCCCCGATGCTCATGGTCAATACACTGTCACATCAACAGGGTTTGAAATGCATGAGACAAGCCAAGGGCTCCTACCTGTTCAACAACAGGCTCCACCCAATCCACCAGAAAGTTTCTATGGCCTCTTCCAACACCATGCATAATGACATTATGTTCCTGGTCTATGCAATAGGTCAAACTGCATTTTAGCAAAGACAAAAACTCTGGAAAGAAAATGTTGAAAACAAAGAAGCACTCATATCTGGTCTGTTAGGACCAAGTCCTACCCTGGTCTAAATTGCCACCAGGTGGGATAAAAAAGGGCAGTTCGTGTCCTATTAGAGCTGGACAGTTGGATCTTGTTTCAAAACATGGACCCTAGAGACATACAGTGAAACATTATCACAAGCAGCCTGAAAAGCCTTAGTCCTCAGAGATATTTCAGTGACTGACTCATGTGCCTGAGATGAACACTCCATTTCCTTGGTGACAGACAGAGTGTAACATCCTAACACAGCAATCAAGTGCAGGTCACCTCAAACTGCAGCTCCAGGAAGTCCCCAGAAGCCATGAACTACACTCAAAAGGGAGGAGAATCTTTAAAGAAGACATGCCCTTCCAGTCACCCTGACACTACCAGCCAAGAACCCTGGCTGAAGTGCAGAAATGCTACCAAATGGACACCCGGACCCCATGGTTCAAAGCAAGGCTGGCAGCAGAAGCAGAGCTTGGGCCTGAAGACTTGCCCATGCCTCAGCACTGCAGGGAACTTTCTGCTAATAGAAATCCTGCTTCTTTCTCCTTTCACGCTCTTTATACATGCACAGGGACAGAAGACTTTGGTGCTGAACAGTTATCTGCTCCTGGTGCTTCTTCTCCGTTTGAAGGCACTAACAATGCAATCAGTTGCTGTGTCACAAGGGGGATGCTAACCCTAACAGCTGAGCAAGAGGGGGAAAGATGTGCCACCAGTTCTGGTGTGGCATGGAGTGAGGGGACACTGTAAGGACAGGGCAGGATTGCTAACTGCAGGGATAAGAAAGCAAGGTTGGGGGGAAGGTAGAAGCCATCTCTGTAGTGCCATTGCTGCCATTATGAGGCAAGACCTTATGCTGACACACACTTCTTCTCCCTCCAACCATTCATGTAGCATCTCCCACCTTCCTTTGAAGACACTTAAAAAATATGCCCCGCTTTTCCCCTTTAAGCCTCCTAGATTTGAAGCAAGTCCCTGTGCTTTCTCCAAACTGAAGTTTCCAAGTGCCAAGGCCAAGATACTGCACAAGTCCTTTCTGCAGCCACTGGGAAACATGGACATTATGGAGTGGTCAGTGTGAGATGGTGGTGGCATGCTCCCTTCTCTACAAACCTGATACCACTGCTGGGAGACTGTGGCTACCTCTCCCAGTTTCCCACGAGGACCAATGAATTACAAGGAGCAGCAATTGAAAACTGGAGGGTCCTGAGGTCACCAGGTAGAAAAGATTCCTCTTCCCTCTTGGATATGAACGATTATTTCACAGAAAAAGGATGGCTCAAGTCTAAATAAATGAGCACAGAAAACCATTTATCTCTGCCCTTGCTCCAAACTCTCAGCAGCACACAGTGCCTTAGCAGAGCAACCCTCTGCCAAGGATAGCACTGCCTAAAAAGCAGCTCTCTGCCATTCACACCACTCAGAGCACAAGCAGAGCACCTCACATCCAACTGCTCCCACATATGGGACAAAATTGTTTCCGCTACAAGGAAAGTCACCCAGCATCACCAGCTACATGGCTGAATGTTTTGTGAACTGAAATACACATCTCGTGGTAATTTAAATATGTGGAGATAAGAGTTTAAATCCACTGCTGCCAGCCATCCCAAATGTTTAAATACAGTGTGAAAATTCTTTTATTTTATATAAATTGTTGTAATGAAGAAATTGAAGGCTTTGCATTTTCCAGGCTTGTGAATACAAGTGGCTGAGAATCTAATAGGCCTTTGTTGTCATTGAGATAAGGGAACATGAAATGAAAGCAGACTAGGGAGCCAGGAAACAAAGACCTCGCATTATCTAAAGAAAAACTCTGTCAAACATGCATTAAGTGCACACAGTCCTCATCTCCAGTCCTTCCTGGAGTGTGGGGTGTCACTGGAAGGATACAAAGTGCAGCTCAGACTTAGGCGAAAAAGACAAAGCAGTTGGGATAGTGCACCTGGATTTGTCTTATGTCCTCTCTCACCAGACACCCGTGGCTGGTATCAGGCAGTCTGGTGACAAACACTCATTCCATCAGGTCCTGCTTGATACACAGCTGAATATGCTCTTCCTTGGGGGAAAAAAGAGGAATTAATAGTAAAAATAAATTAATCCTTCACAGTCCTATGTCATGTTTTACAAGGACACAGCACTAGAAAGGACTGTGTTCATTTTTCTCACGTAACAGGCAAGTAGATCATATAATCCCTCTTCCTAAATATATCCATCTTCATCCTTAAAACCTGTTAGTTGTGCTGTGGCCTCATCACTCCTTCCAGAGTTTCATTTCAGCACAGCTTCCAGCCTACATATATTCATGGACCCTCACACACACTCTTTTCCCTGCTTATGTTGTCCTTAGCTTGAACACAGCTTCCACCTCCCCTGTGTTTGACTCCATTTCTTCTGGATAAAAATTGTATTTGTAAAATAGTTTTTCCATGCTGCTCCTCACTCTAGCAACCTTACCCTCGACTTGCTTTGAATTCATCTTTCTCAGAGGCCATTGACAAGAATAAAAAATATTATAACAGAGAATACTTAACAACTTACCCATGAATTTAATATTTCTCTGCTTGAAATATCTGCCCAGCTCTGTTCTTCATTCACATCCACCATTCTCCTGGTTATGGGCTCACCACTCTCTGTCTGCACAGAGACAGGTGCACCTTAATGAACCCTTTGTCTCCACTGAGCTGTGCTCTGTGGTCACATTCCAACTGCCCGCTGGGTGAGATTTGGGTATGTACCTTTTCTACCCTGAAAGGAAACCTGCTGCAGTACCTGGGCAAGGAGGAAGGTGCCTGAGCTACCATCTCCTCAGAGCCTGCCTGGCTGGGGGACCAGAATTCCAGTGTGAAACATGGAGGTTATTTGCCCAACAATGTAAATATCTCCTCCAGGGCAACAAAAGTTTTCATTGAAAGAAATTTCACCTGTCCTATTACCCAGTCCTCAACATTACCTGGTTCTTCTTAAATATATTCCAGGCTTTCTTTCTCTTGGCAATGTCTCCTTGTGGCAGCAGCAACTGACTGAAGTTCACTCCCTTGTGTGCAGCCCAATGAGAGCAATCATCTCCCCTTACAGACCCTGCTCTAATATCATTAATGGCATTATTAAATAAGGTTGGTCCTCCAATTCTAGAAATTCTTCTGTTGACCCTCATCTTGATACACCCTCTCTCAGCACTTCTTACTTTCCTTCTGTCAGTTCCTTAAACACATTGTAAATTGTGTATTAATTACCTTAACACTGTACCAAACCATTTCCTTAGGGGTATAATATAAAAATAAGAATATAAAAAAATTTCTGAAATCCTGGTAACTTAAGTCTCAGGCATTTCCGTGCCTGGAAACCCAGTTATCCTTCTAGCAAAATATGTCAGAGTAGTTTGGCACACTTCAAATAGAAAAACATACGTTGCATGTTTATTTCATTTCCCTCTGTGAATTTAATTAATGTTTCCTTTAGAACTTACTTTAAACTCTGCTTGGTATTATTATGATTAAGCTAAAAGGTCTGCTGTGTCCCAGGCAACTTTTTCTCATTTCTTTAAATATAGATTTGCTACTTTTCATTTCTAAAGCGCCACCCTAATTAGACAGATTTATACAAAAATCCTTTTTACTGGTCTTGCAATGTCACATACTGTATCTTTCAGAAGTCTGAGATGGAAATCATCCAACTTCCCAATTTGAGCCCATTAAGCTATTTGAGTTTTTCCATTTCCCTTGCACCTGCTAGCTGGCTCCTTTGTCTGCTCAGTGTAACATTCCTCTCTATCTCTTCAACCTTTATGGAATATCATATGAGCAGAACTGGGTAATCTTGAGCACTGGTGAATAGAAAAGGGATGAAATTTAACACAAAATACCAGCTCATGCAGTTAGGGACTAACAATAAGAAATTTCTTTCCAATGTGAACTTCTGTCCTGCAGGATGTTTGCCCTGTCATCAGTGCAAAACAGGAATCATTCCACTCTTCAGCAATGCTTTATGGTGAAGTACAGTACTCAGAAACTCAGTGGCAACTACCTAAATACCTAACAAAAAGCAATGCAATTGGATCATAACCTGCCATAAATCACCCCTTCAAAGTCAGGCTAGTGACCTTAATTTACACCTTTAACATCTGATTGAAAAATGCTTTTGTTTCTCTTTGTTTGTTTGTTTCATAACTTCATAATTATGTCATTAAATGACCACTGGGCAGAAAGCAAAATTATCTGCATTTCAAAGGCTCTTTTGCATATTCCAAGACATGTTACTGATTAATGGAGACACAAAGACAAGCATTGTACCTTCATATTTAAGCAGAAAGATCTCTTCAAATAGCTTCTTTTACCAAATAAAATTAGCATAACTGTTTCATCCTATTAGAAAGTCTAGAAATACTTTTAGGAAGGTGTTGGGTTTTTTCCTATATGTCTGCTGTGAAAACTCAAAATCAACTAAAGGTCTCACACCTAAACAATGACTTTCACTCGATCTGGTGGAATATCTTCATGGGACCCACTCTGACATATGTATGGGACATCCTGGAACCTCTGTTCTTTTACAGTGTTTCACTTTATGGTAAGAAAAAAAGAATCAGGGGGCACTTTTGAACAGGTCGGTCAGACACACCAAACAGAGATGGAACTGGGGGATGAAGGGGTTTCAGAGCCCGAGTGCATTCCCTGTCATCTGACAAGAGATGCTGATAACCAGCAGCTCAGGTCATGTATTTTCCTTCTCAACATTGAGTGCAGGTCCCTCGGAAGTAGAGCTGCTGGAAAAAGCAGGTGGGGATACTAGGAAGATGCTCTCAGATCTGATTTAAGGAGGAGTGAGTGCCAGATTCCCAGCTTCTCTAGCACCCCCAAAGCACATGAGGCTTCTGCTCCTTGTTCCAAGGTTATATATTCTCTGGAGTCAGAAACAGAAATGGGCACAAACAGTAGCAGGACACTCAGTAAGGAGAACTCTGACCATGAGCCCAGAAGAACAGTACCTGGCATAAGACAGTTTGCTGTGGGGTCTGAGTTACTTCTGACCCAAGACTCCCTAGCTGGCCTTAGATTCATGGGAGAGACTGCAATGATTTAAGTGCAGAAACACTGGGATGGGGGCACAGCAGGCTGAGAAAGAAGACCTTTTCCATAAAAGCCCCCTCAGCTCTGCAAATACCTTTCTCCACCCACCCCACTTTGTGGAGAGTATCTGAATTTGTAGTTAGTATTTGTTTATCTGCACTGGAGAATCAATCTGAGACTGGAGTGTAGTTGTACCGAACACTGGACAAACCAAATTACTTGTACTGGGGAGCACCATGCTGACACCTCTGTAAGGTTATACAGAATGAACTCACAGCATGAAGAAAGACAAAATTATAGAAGAATGATTGGTAGGGCCCCTTAAATTTTATGATTTAATGTGTTCTCCATTGTACCTAAAACCCTGTTTGATCCTGTCAGTCACCAAAAAGATGGGGCTTCACATTGGGCCCTGTGTTCCCTCCATGATCCCCATTTCACTGCTTGGACCATCCCCTGGAGTCCCCATTACTCACTACCCTCACACTAAGCTCGTTTGGTCATTCTGTCACCTTGCATCATCATTATTAAGGACCTCTCACCTGCTCACAGTCTTTTATCATCATTATTATTTCATTCCTTTCTCCACACAGTGAAGTTATCCATGCTTCACTCCTTAGTTCATAGACCTTTTGTCCTGCATTCCCCTGTCTACTTCTGCCCTGTTATACCAAATCTCAACTGCCCAATACCAATTTGCTATGTCTCACATAGCAGAGCATTTTTAATGGGACCTCTGCTACCTGGATAAAGTTCTCCACTATAAATGCACTGTTCCACCATTCAGTTCTGCTGATTTCCTAGCCTTACTACTCCAGCTCAGTTAAATCTCAGGCTCAAAGTCATAATCAACTCTTTGCCATATTTGGCTTATTCCTCAGACCCTCCCACCCCCTCCAGCCCCCACTTCAGCTACTACACATGATTTCACCCAGTTCTTCCATGAGAAAATGACAAACTATCATCTTCCTCTTCCAGTAGCTTTGTGTTCTGTTTCCTCTTCCAATCCTACAACACCTTCCTCATTCTTCTCTCCCACAAATGAAAAACCTCCTATGCATCTCTCTTCCTGCAATTCTTTTGTTTGCCACTGAGCTAGTCTTACCCTATCTCCTGGCTTTCCTTATGGCTGTTCTTATCCTCTCATTCCTTTTTCTCCTTGACCTCTTGCATCCCTCTGTCTCTTTACTCTCATAATGCAAACACCATTCAATCTCCTTCCTCTTAAAATATTCTCACTTTAAAACATTCTTTCATCTTAAAACATTTGTTTTCCTCTCTAAATACTGTGTCTATTTCTCTTCTCACTTTCTTCACCAATCTCTCCAAATATACGAGATATAAACACCCCACCAGTCGAATGCAGCTTCCTCTCCCTTGCAACTGCTCCTGCCAAAATCTCTATTTAACATACTGGGCAAATTTCATCATATTCTGAATACTCTGTTCTCATCTGCTGTAGCATGTCAGCTGCCTTCAGTAGTGTCCTCTGCTGTTTTAACCTGAAATGGTGTCTTCAGCTGCTGTGATGTTACTCGCTGCTCTTGCACCACCTTTGAATCTGTTCCTTTTGCATGTCCTTCAGAAGACACTCCTCCTCTTCCAGTTCTGCCAGAAGTTCAAGGGACTTTTCTCTTTCTGTATTTTACTCTGTGGCAATTTCTATCACAAACATAGATTCCACTACCATCTCCATGCAGTAATTTTCATTCAAGACAAACTTGTCTCCCTAAGTCCATACCCACAGTCTCTAGTACTGTCTCATAAAGATGTAAAACCAAATTAACTGTATCCTGAACAGAGCTCCTCATGTTCTTCTCCCTTCTTTACTGTATGTTCTCTTCAGTAACTCCCCTCTTGATCATCACAGTAAACACTATTGCTTTCTTTATTGTTCTGGTCAACAACTGGACCAACAGCTTCATCTCATGTCTGCCACTATATCCATAGATCCAGGGGATGTCTAACATTTGCATATTCTTTCTCCATCCTGGCTCTCATTATCTCATGCCTTTATTACTATAATATTTCTTTTTCTGACCTTTACAAATATGATCTTGCCCTCCATGTATCCATTCATGATGCTGCTAGAAATATCATTTTCCTAAGTCATCACTCTGACCACGTCGTTTCTCTTAGCAGTTGTAGGCTGCTGTCCCAATATCTATCTCATTAATGTAATCTACTTGTCTTCATTAAGGAAATGTCAACTTCTTCCTACAGTCAGCCAAAGAGGTCAATCCTCACCACCTACTTATCAATTTTTCAAGAAGAAATAACCCATGACTATTCTGGTGCCATGTCATTGGAAGACCAACTTGTAAACACCTGCACCTCTTGTTTATGATCCTTCTTTACAACTCTTCTAGGAATCCTATGTTTTGTGGTGCTTTGCCTGCTGTGTTTTAAAAATACTACTGGTCATGCTGAACATACTGACCTCGCCACCTCCCTGGACTCTCTCAGAAAGCTGCATTACTTGCTAATATTTAAAATGCAGCAACATGTCAAATGGATTTGACATTTTTCTGATCCGTTATTTCAGATCTATGATTAAGGCTCATAAATCCTATGGCAGAACTCTAGTTTTAATAATAATGAACAAAATCCCTATTATACTGCTACTCAGCTGTTACAAGAGATTAAGTCACTAGCCTCAGGTCGTGAAGAAAGACTATGGCAGAGCTTGGACTCAATTCTGGCTCTGTAAGCCCTGCCCCAGCTGCAGTACTACCTGTCTTCTATCTGTTTTCATAGCTATCTGTAAAGGATTATTATTTCAGCAGACTCAGATGGGCTGTTCTGAATATATATTTGTGGAAGAATCAGGCTTTATGAGAAAGAAAAATGGGGACATTTCCATTACATAGTCTGATTTCACTCCTGCAGAGAAAATATGTTAGTTTATTTTTTTCTTTTAAGTGGATTCTATTCTAAATGGCCTGTTAAGGGCACTTGGATTCCAGAATCCACATTCTTTACTTATTTATTCCTTAAAACCCAAGAAACACCATTTTATTTCTTTATCTTGCTCTTAAAGAGGTGAATATGTACTCAAGGCTTTCAGCAACACTTTGTTAGCAATGAACCATTAAGTAACTTACATTATAAATGATTGTCATTACTTTTGCAGAACCAACAAAACATAAAGTCTTTTTCCTCATTTACTGGCTCTGCAATAGTTAATGAACTCATCTCACTCTTGAAGTTATTCTGAGTGCACAGAAAGACTTTTTCAATGAGAAAAAAAGCAACATTAATATGGATTTTTATTGCTGAAGATGGCAAAATAGTTCAGATCATTTAATCTCTATTTAAATAAAATAATCCTTCGTAGTTTTATTTTTACAGTAAACAGAACACATCTGCACTCATATTAAATCTTTTCTCCACACTTTCTAAAAAGTTTTTGAGCAATAGGCAGAAAGCATTAAAATGTTGAGATTTCTCAACAGGATTTGGATGCTCAATTAAATGAACAGGAATTCAGCATGCAGTCCTGCAGGCAGCCCTGCAAATATCAGTTTCCCTTGAGAAGGGCATGATCCCATCATTTTTACTCAGGCACAATTTCCATTTCTCTTCCCTGGTAACTTTGCTTGAAAGCCAACAGCTTGATTGAAATTTGCCCTTTAAAACAGCATGATTAAAAACAGTTGCAGTTCTGTTAAATTACATATATGTTCTTATTATTTTTAGCAGATATATATTATCAAACTAATTATCTCAGATGTGTCAGAGGAACGTGTCAGATTCTTATTACTTGTGGTAAAGATACTTTTTAATGAATTGCTATGTAAGATTGATGCAATTAAAATATTAAAATTTCTTCTTTAAAATATGATGGGCCAAATCCTCCTGTAACTCACATATGTGAAACACCAGTGATTTCATCCACTGACTTATTTTAGGAAATCTCTGAACATGAGGATGTCTTTGTCATACCTTAGAAACATACAGTTGTCTAATTTCCAAACTACATTGATAAACTAAGAATAATTATGGCATCAAAAATAATGAAGGCTAAATACCTGGGTAGCTTAAGATTCAACTCAAAGGCTGCCTACTGCTTGAATTTCACGGGATCCTTCCAGCAGTACTCTGCTGCCACAGAAGGGAGCACAGACTTTGCATTGGCCTTTTCATCCAGGGACAATTTTAACCTCAAAGGAAACACTAAAGACCTGAACTTGCTGCATCACCATGTTCAATAAAACATTTACTATTGACTTCACTAGGATCAGAATTGAGACCTCTATAACGTCCCTTTTAGAATTAATCCATTTGGAAAATGCTTGTGATTTCAAGCACACATTTTCAACAAAGCATCTGGATACCTGAATATATGAAGCATACACGAAAAAAATGGCTGTCCTGATTTACCTGGCAAAACCATGGCATTTTAGGAGTCAAATATACAGCAGAGCAAGGTATTGCAAATGGTTTTATGAAAACAAATCTTTTTACTCCTAAGGATATCTGCAAATAGCCTCTCTTCAGGCCTTTCCAGTTGTGCATAAATCATCTGTAGTGACGGTCCGAAGTCCTGTGAAGCTTTTCTTCCTCAGTTGTGCCGTGTATCTGACAAACTGAAACACACAATGCTTTCATCCCAGAAAGCTTGAATATTATTTGCAGTGGAAGTAGGCTGCACAGGAATTGCTTGATTTTTTTTTTTCCCCTGGTGGCATAGGTTAAGTATACTTGCAATAAAATGTTTTTAAAATAGGCTATTTACTATTACTTCCATGGATCTTGGGGGAAAAAGAAGGTCAAAGGGGGATTGGAAAAATAAGATCATTGTAATTTCTTTTTTATTTTTTATTTCCAATAAAATTGGATTCCAGTGGAATGTCAGGCAGCAGAACCCCATCCAGACAGGTTTAACTGGCAGTCTTCCAAAGCAAGACGAAAGGTCCTCTGAGTAGTAATTGTCTAAATGGAACAGACTCCGGTTCTTGTGCAACTTTTTCATCTACTTTATTGTACCTTTATAATTAAATGATGTAATTCCTTATTTTCCTTTCTTGTTTTCCTCTCGATTAGTGCAGAACAGCATCTGAGCAATGCTGCCATAGGATACAGACAGACTCTGTGGCTCCCAGATATCTTTCTGGGTCACTATAAGTCACAGACAAGGAGTTGGTGAGCTGCTGGTTGGCAAAGCAGGATAGAAACTCTGCCTCCTCCCAGCCACAAATGGACACTTACCTGCATTTCAGCTCTCTTCTTCCTTAGTGATGGAGCTGGTTGGTTCACTGAGGTATTTTAGCACAGTGAGGGAATGACACTTTTGCTAGAAACTCCGTGGTAAACAGGCAAACAGTAAATCTAATAGGATATAGGGAATACAATATTCAAAGGGTTGTTAAGCAGCAGGACTATTTGATTCATAGAGAAGAACGGACAGACACATGAGAACTGGAAGAACCTTAGAGTATTGTGCTGAACAAACTCAGAGCCAGCATTTCTTGACTCTTCAAGGCTTTAGGGATCAGTAGTGAAATTCTGGTCCTGACATGCTAAAAAAACTTGATCAGATGTGAAAGCAGAATCAGAGGACCAACTTTGTAAGCTCTTGTATGGCTCTCCTTCAGTCCAAGTGGTATCCTTGTTCACAAGAATAGAGATCATTCAGATGAGTACAAGTTGGCAAGACTGGCCAGTGGGTTTGCAAGTTCAACTCCAACGATTTTTTATTGCCTGTTATTTCTGTTGTTTATGGTTTGTTGGGTATTTTTGGGGGGTTGTGTTTTTTTTCCATTCATGATAACAAAGAGAACAAATTAACTACCTATTTTTGATGAAGCTTTAGAATATTCTTCAGCCCTTTGGTCTCATGCCTGACTGCCTGTCTCTGAGTATGCTTACTTGTGACAAACGGTTTAATTCATTGCCCATTTATCTAATTGCATGATTTGGAAATATGTACCTGATAGGAGAAAAATAAATAGGACCAACTATTTTATATATGCATTAGTGTCTATTAATCCACCCATAGAAATCTGCAGTAACACATCTCCGTTTTTTCTGGCAAACTCCAACATTAAGGTTTTTATTTATTTGCCAGAAAGTAAAAACTAATACAGAATAGAATTATGAAAGTGACCCAGCCTATTCAAAAACACTGTTTTTTAAAAACCACTGGCAATAGAATACTGCCAAGTACCATAGGGCCTGATCCTGCCACAAGTCATTGCCTCAGCTTGTATTAATTTCAGCGGAGTTCATAAGCAGAATAACTGCAGGGTATTTGCAAAGCTGGTTGGGCTTTTTATGACCATTTTTTGTAACCCTTTGATAGACAAACCTACCATTCTTTATACAGGAAGTTTTGCCTAGGGAAAAATATAGTATTGGTCTCAAAATAAATGGATCCTGTCATCTTAAAAAAAAATTTAAATTACACCAACCCTTAATAGCACTGACACTCAATTACATAGAGAGTTACACACAACATCTGGGGACAGAACCTGCATGAGTTTCTTCAGTTCCGGAAGAGGTGCGCTAGATTAAATTACGAGCTGGCAGAGGAAGGAGGGTGAAAGGCCTATGTACCAATAACATCCTCTTTTATATAGTATTTGCCCTGGAGCTCATACAGGGAGAGATGTCAACTGTGCAGGAGCATGTAACCCAGTCAGGATAATGATTACTACAGGAAGAGAACATCTTCAGCTCTTCACACCTGCACAGGGCATGCTCTGCCCAGGCACCCACCCTTGCAACCTCTAACTGCAGACAAGCATCTGCCATGGAATAAGAACTAGAAAGGCAGGGTGATGTTGTCAGGATCAGCCCAGAATACCTGCCTCATTTTGAACTCACAGATGCTCTCAAAATCGGGCAGCGACAGCAAACATTCCACTTTTATCATACAGCTGAGAATTGTAAAGGAATAGTTTAGTGGACAAGCAATTGTATGTTGTCTCCAGTTTTATTTTTGAGCAAGTCACTTTATCTTATCAAATTGCCATTATACTTGCTTTTCGGGGTTTTAATCTGGAGGCACCAAAGGAGCACACCTCTATCATTAGTGCTAGGGCATCTCACTTTTCACCATGGCTGTGAGTTACAGCATGGGCAGACCCTCAGTCAAAAAAAAACAAACATCAAAACACCTGTAATGTTGATATTCAGTGTTGCCTGTCTCCTTCCTTTAACAGTTCTCTCAGTGTGCAATGAAGTTTGTTAAATGTGTATCAAAAAAACCTCGAAAGAAGGCAAGGAGTGATACACACCACTGTGTGCACATGCCTCCCTTGTGCACACAATTTGCACTTCTGGCCTCAGAGCAGTGACTCTGCTAAGTGGCTCTCTGGCCATCTGCAGACACATACGTCCAGGAGTATGTGTGCAGGAGCACACACTGTACCTGGGCCCAGGAATCCCTCACTACCAGCTGAATGCTCTGTATTTAGAGTTAGCTCACCACATACACACACACAAACACATACACATGAACAAACACAAATTACAAGAAGATCTTTCCTAGACTGTGTCTTCTCCTATGTTTCACCACCTCAGCTCGAGTTGCCACATTTTCTCCATGGTTAACACTTAGCACAGAATCCAGTGCCTGGCAATTTCACCCGTTTCTGGCTGGAGAATCAGACGTTCCTGAACCCAGGGCAAGGCAGGCAGGGAAAGAGAAACGAGTCTCACTTATTTTAAGATGAAAAACCTCTGTAATAACTGGAGCTCCATTTGCCAAAGGTGAGCTCTGGCAACACGTTCACCTGCTGCCAAGGTTGAATATCTCTATTTATACCCCAAGCAGAGCAAGCACACGTGGCAGAGTGACCCAGCCCTCTGAGGCCAGCCTGGCACCTCTGTGCCTTCACCTAGATGGAGAAGAGGAATCCCTCCCTTGGCACAGAAACCAGCACAGGGTGCCGCGGTGCTGACAGGCTTGGGACACATTCACTTGGCCATTATAAATGGCACAGAAGCCAACAATTAATTTCATAGAGGTCGTTAAATAGCCATGAGGCATTAAGGGTCACTGGCAACACAGACAGGATTCCAGTTAGTGATCTAGGTTCCCTGCTATGCCACTTGTTTGCACTGCAAGCCTATACCATGCTACTCACCTTCACTCCTCACTTCTAAAACATATAGAACAAAATGTATACATTGACAAACACACATAAGAGTATATCCCTCATGAATAATTATCTTTAAGCAGTAATTCCTCATGCAATGTCTGAAGAGGGAATTAACACAGGCTATCAAGGGAATTTGGGACAGAGAACACAGAAACCAAGTATTTTTAAAGACTGTACACTGTAAGAAGCAATGATTTCACTGTGATGGAAAGAAACCACTGGGGGATCAACTGAATGCAACAGCAGAACCATGGGAGGGAAATGTTATTTTGTTGTATGGAGTAACCATGCTGTGGATAGCAAAGATGCTGTCATCCTTTGCTGAAATCCTCATCATCCTGCAAAAACAAACATCTTTTGTATACAGGAGGTTTAGGCTTAGGTTAGGGTTTACGTATATCTCCCTTTCCTATAGGTCAGATCAAAAAAACCATTTGAGACAAACTGACCATCACCTTGAACCAGTACCCCAAGGGACAAAAGAGATGAAGGATGAAAAAAACAAGAAAAAACATAGTACAAAAATGCTACAGGCAAACAGATGCATCTCCAACCCAAGAGAAAATTATTGTTTTCTAATACTCCTAATAAATTCATGTAATGTTTTGTAGACATTGAAAATATTCCAAAACATAGCTTAGTGTAAACAGCAAGCTGGGTTTCCTCCTGTTCTTTAGCATTTTTCTTTGTTTACTCTTCTATCTGAGGATAGAAAAAGCCTACATGTGAACACTGCTAAATGGTGTATTTTGGGACTGATGGGGCATTCAATAAGGAAATACAGACAGATGTGGCCTCCAGTAAAATAATGTGTACTTTGCCTAAGTAACCAGGGTCAAACAAAATTAAAAAAAAAAAAATAAAAAATCCAGTGTCTGCTTCATTAGTACTTTTTATTTTTATGTGGAAAATAATCTGATGCCATGGTGACAGGCAGACTACATTAAGCTTAGAGAGACAGAGACATGAGAGAGACATTCTGGGGTATGTCTGCTCTCACCCCCACTGCCTTCTTATTCCCAACCCCCACACCTCATCAGTAGAGACCCCATGGGTAACTGTCCTGGCAGTGCTTTGGGAAGTGACACCCAGCCAGGCCCTTTCACCCAGCACAAGGAGAGGCTAATGATGCCAGCTCCTGCCTGTGAGCACAAATGGATCAGCCTCTGCTCAGCTCAGGAGGGCCTGGCACATTAATTTGGTAAAAAACAGCCCTTACCTTTGGCAATGAGCTCCTCCAGCTCTTGGTCAAACCCTTGTCGGTGGCATTTCCTCCAGAGCCCCATGTTGGTGGAGTTGTACTGTCTGTTGCACTCGTCGACTGCGCTCATTGCAAAGATCTGCCTCCTGTTTCTTGCCAAGAGGAGTTTCCCTTCCCAGCGGTCCAACCTAGACCTGCTGGCCCTGAGAGGCAGGTTGTTGTTGGAGTTATAAATGAAGCCAGGATCATTTCTCTTAGTCGTGATGCTCTTGCACCTCTCTCTGTGCTTCCTGGCATCAGTTTCATACCAATGGTCAGAGCAGATTGCCACAGCCAGCATGCCCAGGGCACACAGAGCTAAAGAGAGGCCAGCATACAGCAGTAACCTTCCAGCAGCCATACCTCAGCCTCACAGAAACACCATGGACATCTTCACAACAGGCAAAGCCCTCGAGCGTGGAGCCACGCAAAAACCTCTGGAGCAGCTGCTAGCTGTCAGTTGGCAAAGACTGCCTCGAACATCCCCAACTCCCGTGGCTCACATCAGCGCTGGGGAGGATGCTGTGAGCGCTACAAAGTTCTGCCCTGGAGACAGTCCTGGAGTCTCATCTGCCTCTTTTCCTCTGTGCTGGAGACCTGGTGAGGAGCCTTCCACCTTGGACAGGCACAAGCCAGCGGTCCACCTATACAAATATGTCCTGCTCCCCTCACCAGGAGCACCCAGACGACAGGGGCTGAAGGGATATATCCCCCTGAAGAGACCTGAAAGCTACGGCAAATCAGTTCATGAATCACTTTCAATCTGGCCAGCTGGGAAATCCAAAAGCTATGGCTCCCAGATCAGCAGGTTCACCACAGCTTCATCACAGGAAGGAAAAGTTCAACAGCTAGAGATCTCCCTCTCGCAAGCAGACAGTTTCAGGAATGTGTGACTTGCCTTTTCTTTGTCAGTGGCTCAGCAAAGGCATCATCGTCTGGACGGTCGGTCGCTTGCTTGGGTTTAAAGTGGGGTGGAAGGGGAGGGAGCAAGAGTGGGGAGCAATCTGTTGTTGTCGCCGCCGCCGTGGCTGAAACACCTCTCCGGCTGGAGCTGAAATCTGGGCACGCACAGGTCTCCCCCTTAGCAGCCTTCGCCGACACTCACTGACATCTTGGCTTCGGAAACACCTCGGCTCCTCTCCGCCAACCTTGCCATTCACTCGCCTGCTTTCGTCGCCTGCGCTGTCATCCAGGCAGAGTAACGCCGCGATCCTTTCCCCCGGAGCGCCCCGGCAGCGCTTCGGCCGCCGGGCCGGGGCGAGGCGGCGGGAGCAGCCGCAGGCAGCCCCGGGCAGGACCCGCCGCCGGCCGCTAAGCAGCAGTGGAACCAGTCCTCGGCCCCGGCATCGCTCTCCACGAACACACACGCCCCACCGCCACCCCCCTTCCGCCGGGATCTGAAAAGCTTCCTCCGTCCCCGGCGCTGGGATGTGTTGTGCACAGTTTTCCTAACACGGCGGCACGTTAGCCATCTGCAAGATGAAGGCGGGCAGGGCTACGGCTGGCTGAAAGGATGCTAAGGAACGGGGAGGCGAGGGGAGGGAGGTCGGGGGAAATCAAACCTAAACAAACGGGGGGATGGATAGGGGTGGGGGTGTGGAGAAAAAAAAAAAAAAAAAAAAAGCTACACACCTTAGAGGGGGAGAGGAAAGCAGCCCCTAACTGTTGTCAACAGCTTTCGGTCTGCACCATTTCTCCGCCATATGGCCCGATCTCCACGTCGGAGCTGGGATTTTTAGCTCAGCAGCTTCATACAAATCGTATCCCCAGCATCAGCGGCTATATATTCAGACATTTTTTTTTTCTCCTTAAATTTCCACTCCTTTTCTCTCTAATGGGAATAACTCACCCATCTTGTAGAAATCAAGTGCAACAGAAGGCGAGCTGGAGTCCCCAAGCTTTAGAAATCTCATTTCACCGTTTTTTAACCCAAATAAGAACGAATCCAATCTTCTGTACACCTGGGAATCTTTCCTTGTTCAAACACCGAGCCCTGCAGCCTTGGCTAAAGCCTACAGACGGAGAATACAGAGTGCTGAGCCAAAAGCCAGTGATGTCACCCATGCAACGTGAGACTCATTTCTTATTTCTCTAGCCTCCTTAAAGATAAACTGCACCACTTCCCAGGCAGGAAATGTCGAAGCGTTACTTTCTTCAGAGGGGAAAATGTAAAACCTGGATTTAACTGGATCCTGCTCATTCTTGGTCACAAGCCCCTTACAGTGTGTCAACCAAATCCAAGACAAGCAGAGGTGTTTCTTACTGCACCAAAAATCCCAACCTACTATATAGCACAGAGCATGGACTTGCAACACCCGGGATTCAAGACCTTCTGTGTGATCCAGAAAACTGAGGACTCCAGAACCTTCTGTATGATCCAGAAAACAGAGGACTCCAGACTCTGAGCTGCACTGTTTAAAAAGGAAATAAACATGGTCATTGCCCTTGTATCAACAAAACTCTGGATCCTGGCCCATCCTGGTCTGTTACTTCCTGGAGGGTACTCTGGAGCTGGCAAAAGGACCTAGTTTGTCCATCCAAGATTTGGTTCACACACACTGGTGACTCCACAGCATGAACACCAAACAACCCCATCATTCTTATTGCATCAAAAAGTCCACAGCCTGATGCCTCTCCACAGACAGCTGCCACAAAAATCTACATCCACGCTGGATCCTACCAGGGCTTGGCCCCCAAAGCCCCATCTGTGTCATCTGAGTAGAAAATAAGCACAACCTTTACTGGAACCCCTGTGTCTGTGGCCAGATAGCCCCTGGCCCCAAGGGGGGAGTGCTGGGATTTTGCTAGCCCGTAACTCTAGCCACTCAAATTGTACTTGCTCCAGTGGGGGGAGCAGAGGGGGGACATTGAGATATTCACTCATCAGCAACACACACCTGGACTTTCGTGCTAAACGCACCTGCAAGAGCAAAAACCACATGGCCGGATCCTGCTAGTTCTTGGCCCCAAACTAAACTATATCATCAAAAAAGCAAGGTATTTCCTTCCATTTTACATGGAAAAAATAGCAAGATGGGACTTTCAGCTAAGGAAGGACAATTCTCCCATTAAGCCATTTTTGATTGGAGGTGTTTTGTATAGTCTAACCCCCTTTCATGGTGAAAAAACTCACAAAAGAAAGTTGATCATCCAAAACCATAGACACTCATCTTCCACACCCTCTGAAACAGCTCTATTGCAAGATTTTGCTGTTATGTTATGAATATTAAGTGTGCCTGGAAGGTTCTAGATAAAGTTATTTTTTATTATAACATAATAAATAATTTTTTTTAGAAGTAACTTTCCTTTGTTGTTCATAATAAAGGTGAATATTTAAGGATCTAAGGCTTTTTAGAAACAGTGAAGCACAGTTGGATCCAGTTCTATAACTGGATTTTTCAAGCAACTACATATCAGTACATAAAAAGAATTAAATTTTATAGTGGGCTTGGAGCAGCCGTATTTGTCATCTGTTTGGAGATAAAATGTAGAGGTTTGTGGTTACAAAGCTGCTAGCTCCTATAAGAAGATGGTGAACAGGTTTCTTGTATTGCACCCACACAGAGATGAGTGCACCTGGATTACTTTGTCAATTTTTAGCATCAAGTCCCGAGCTGAAAGATGAAAAGAGGGAACAAGCCTAATTTTACCAAAGATGGGTTTTGGCTGATAGGATTATTGGGGTTTCAGTTTAAGCACAGGAGCCTGATACATTTATTCCTTAATAAGAATCAACTGGAAGACAAAACTGGAAAATTGGGGGTAAGAGCAAAATGGAGGATCTTGCTATTAGAGTTGTTTTGTTGGTTTTTTTTCTCACTATATTGGCCAAAGATACATTAGAAGACATAAAAATCATATAATGTGATCATACCATTTATTTTCTAGTTAAACAGTAGAATTACAGTCAATAGAGCCAAGATTTGGATGGACCCAGGCAAGTCCAGGTGCCGATTTCTTCTGCCACACTCCAAGGCAGTAAGATTGTTTGGAGCAGGGGACTCTTGTACCTGGAGAAGCCAAACTTGTTCCCTCTTCACATTCATAAACATGGGTCTGAAAGCCAAAAATGATCATGTAGTTCCAGGTTTTCTCTTTTTCTCTGAAAAGGTATTTCTGTGGCAGTTTCTATGCATTTTTATTTTTTTGCTCGCATTTGTAGCCTTATCAGATGGCAATCTATATCCTCTTGCCAGTCACCTTAAATATATAAACGTAGGAGAAAGTGCTGGCTTTCAGATGAGCTCCACTTTAACTCTTAGACTGAAACATTTTTCTCCCTCAGCATCATTATGCCCTTCTTTTCAGGAGGGGCAGATTACTGCTTGCTGCAGGCGTTAGGAACCTTTCCTCTGTCTCTTCCCAGGATTATTACAGACAGCCCCTTCTCGCCACAAACAGGTTATTAAATTCTTTTCCTGCCCTGCCCCCTACCTTGCCACAGTGGGGGGGGAACAATCCTTGTCGATCTTTAGATGAATGCAAGCTGGGAGAAAGGCATTTAAAAATACAAACTCCACACACACTTGGGCATGCTACATGGAAATCATTCCGTACAGTGAATTAAGAGCATCTTGGCAAGGGGAGGTAATTCATGGATCTTAAATGAACTGAGGAGTGAAAACGCCGTTTTAGTAAAGAATTGAAAGATGAGTCTTTCCTTTCTGCAGTTTGTGATTTCAGTGATCCAGAGGGAAAGCTGAAGCACATGGGTGCACAGGAAAAATGTCTGAACGTACGGGACAGAGAAGCGGAGCCTGGTGAGTCTGTTCAGAGCAAATTCCTATGACAAGCCCAGGGTGGTGCCTGCTGCACCTCCCCAGGGAGGAAATGTCACAGACACGGCCAGTGTCCTCTCCATTCCTCACAGGGTTGTTTCTGCCTTCCTTAGTATCCTCCAGCCACCATCGCCCACTGTCTTCCACGAAAGCTTCAGGCTCAGCAGCAGAGGGAGCCTGTCCCAAGGCACACACAGGAGGGCTGCTGGGTTAGAAGGGAGGAAGGGCAGACTTCATGGACAGCCAATTGTAATTTGCTTTTCTTCGTTTCTGTTTTGGGTGGGTTTTTTTACACCAAAATGACCTCCACCATATTTTTCTTCTTCCTCCTCTTTTTTTTTGATGGTTTTTTTTTTTCTTTTAAAGAAAAAGAGTTCAGTGCCATCTAGTGGGGGAGGGGATGGAACAAGTCATAGTGCTTCCCATTTCTAGGGATCTGTAAAGCTCTCTCTGTTATTCAACAGGGAGATGTTCCTCAGTATTTCCCTTCTCCCTTTGTGATCTTCATTTCCCAAGAAGGCATGTGGAATTTACATGGGCTCCAGACTTCATTCTTTGTAATGAGCCACTGACTGAAGCCAAAGGAACTCGTACCAGTGTTGTATTACGTGGAGCAGCACTGGCTCTGGAGGCAGTTCTCTGCTCTAATTACAGGATTTCAAACACCAGAGAGTAATCAAACCAAACACAGATATAACAAATTATATCTACTAATATATTTTATCATTCCACAGCACCTTGGATACTGGTGGGGGTGAATCCTGAGCATGTCTTCTATTAACACAGTCATAGACTTCACTTCCTATCCCTTAGAAGCATCAAGCAGTAATTCCCACAAACACTTGACCCATCAATCAAGTAAATTTTGGGGTGTTCAGGTGACTCAGAACCAACGAGAGGCTCAATATAGGACAATATGGGCTACAAAACCCCACATTAAAGTTTGTAATCTAAAACCCTGCCATCTAAACCAGTTAATGATCCTTACATTTTATTTATGTTTTTTTAGAGAGAAAGACACACTCGGGGGAAACACCAGCCAGCTGCATAAACACAGGCTAACTGTACACACACACACACAGACACCCAGAGATTAGGCAGGCAGCTATGTACATACTGGTGTTTAGCTGTGCACACACCAGTATCTAGCTGCACACACCAGCACCCAGCCAGCCATCTTCTGCCCCCCCACCAACTCGCCAAAATGACTTTTCTGCTCTAAAAAATACATTTGGATTGCCAAGTTAAGCAAGTTAGTGGATGCCAGATTTGAGATCACCCATGCAACATTAATTCACCAGTTATACAAACACATTATGATACAATCTTTAATTACATGATTTATGTTTCCATGGGTCTCTTGCTTTTTTGCAGTGCAAAGGATGGATGTTGCTCACTTAATGAACGCTATTCAAATTTTCTCCTATCCTTATCAGCCAGTGTGTGGTGCATGTACTATTTACTGCAGAGCATCCAGATCTTGCACTGAATACAGAGTGATTAATTTCCTCATGGGCTTTTCTATACTGGTGTTCTCATTGTACCATTTGAGGGTTGTTTTTTTATTTTTTTTAACAAACATCAATGAATTAATCTTCACAGCTCCCTGCTGAGGAACAGAGATAAAAGCCAATATTTTCAAACATGTCCCTGTATTTTGGGTGCTCAATTAAAGAAGCTTAGAACCAAAACTTTGTGCTTGGCACTTTCCTTCCTCAGAGAGCAGCTCTCAGTCACTGTTGCTCTAGACACAGTGGGCACTATTTCTACAATTTAGTGCATGGGTGACTGCAGCTGCATAACAAAGAAAATAGAGACAACATGAACAGTAGTTGGCCTTCTCAGGAAACTGCT
>VYZU01023930.1:34295-64822 GCA_013401355.1 Ceyx cyanopectus | reverse complement strand
AATTAAAAAAAAAGATAGTAACAAGCAGCAAAGCATCAAATTGAGGATAACAGCACCCAATGCAATCATCATAACGGGTGCAATGGCACCTTGAAAGGTCACATTTCTTGGATCCCATGCTGCTCCTAGATGTCTGTACTTGTGTAAGAAGCAGATGACAGGAGCCACCCCCTCTGTACACATCCCCCCAACTCTACCCCATGCTTGCAGTCCCCAAGGGCACTGTCACCTGTGTTCTCTCGGATCTCCTGGGGCAATGTCAGCATCAGCTACAGTGCACACAGCTCTTCCTTATGCTTCTGTGCCTCCACACACTGCCCTGCTTTCCACAGATGGTGGCTTGATCATACAGCCCAGCCTGGAATCCAGATGTTTTTCTCCTTTTTAAAGCAGCCACTAGGCTAGGATTTATTGATGAGCATTCTGCAACCAACTGATGGAATGGGTTTCATGTGAATTGCTGTTGGACACTTGGAACAGAAATGCAGCATTCTATCAAATTCTGCTGTGGTCTGGGATGGATCACTGCTTACAGAAACCACAGACCTTGTGGAGGTTTGATTTATCCTGATGTGTAAAGAGTGACAGGTTTTGTGCAGCAGTTTCCACAGTGAATGTTGCACCATCACTAAAGTTCACAGCAAAAGCTCAGTACAAATAACAAGCTTAGAGTCACAGGAGCAAACAACTGATGGGAGAAGATCACTGGCTACTCTGTTTTTCCTCCTAATTTTGTGGTTAATTATATTTTCAAACAACATTGATTAAATAAATGTTAATAGTAGAAGAAGTCTGAATTCAAGTGGCACATTAGAGCTCCATGTCATGCCTCTGTCAATAGCTGATGTTACCAAATTTCTGCTGAAGTCTAAATCTCAAAGCCACTTCATAGATATTTAAATTAGGTGTTTAGCAAAAGTCAAGTACCTCTGCCCCTTCTATAGCTAATGGAGAGCATCTGGTAATTCCAGAGATGCATTCATTTTATCCTCTAAAACACATACCTTCTTAAAATAAGGTCAAAAACTTCTGCAGTGGCTGAAGACAGGCAATGAGATTTCCATCTAGGACAGTCACTCTCACACAGATGAGTGGGTCACCTGAGAACAGTTTGCACAAATCCAGAGCATCACTTGATTTTGCACATCTGGATTTATCAAAACATGGGTTTTAACTGATTTGTTACTGTCCCCTCCTGTTAACTAAAACAACATGGAAAATATTGAGCATAAAAATAAACTTTTCTATGCTCCTTTATTATTTTGATAATAAATTATTATTATTATCTAAGAGAATTCTGATGATGATGAGTTAACATTTCTGCTTGCATCTGAACTCAACCAAAGGGCCTCTGAATCTTCAGATAAACCCAGGATACCCCTAAAAAAGTATATGAAGAGAACATGAACCAAGGCAAGAAGGATCTCAATGTTAGTGTCTGGGAGAGTGGATAAAAAATATAAGGGTTCAGACTTTCAGAAAAGAAATAGAGCAGAGTAGAGGAAAAGAATCCCCTCCCTTTATCTGCTGGCCAAGTTACATTGAATGCAGCCCAGGATGAAGCATTAAAATTAAAAATATGTTTATATAAAATTAAAATATGTTTATGGTTCCTATTAAAGAGGAACCATAAACAGTCCATATTGTCAGAGCAACTGTCATTTACCTTTATTAAAGAGAGCAAATGCAGTTGCCCAAGTTTGCTGTCAAGCAAGCAATAGAATCCCCATCTGTGTTTTAACCACCAGCTCCTAACCATGACAGTAGCTCAGATTGTGAGTTTTGAATTCAGGCACAGGATATATGGATGTAATGTCAATAAAAGCAGTATATATTAAAGTTATTATTATATATAATTATTATAATATATATATAATAATCATCACAAAGCAAAATGCCAAGAGAAGTGAGCTTTTCTGGATGCACTCTACAAAGGAAGACATTACTCTGCTCACACTCTTAGGGGAATGAAGGCACACAGGCATGGGAAATCCTCAGTGGCAGAATAAGAAATCAAATAGGAATTTTAGCCCTGTCTCATCCACTTGTCCTTGTCTTGCTGCCAATCCAGATACCAAACTCAGACAGTCACACCTGATNAATTAAAAAAAAAGATAGTAACAAGCAGCAAAGCATCAAATTGAGGATAACAGCACCCAATGCAATCATCATAACGGGTGCAATGGCACCTTGAAAGGTCACATTTCTTGGATCCCATGCTGCTCCTAGATGTCTGTACTTGTGTAAGAAGCAGATGACAGGAGCCACCCCCTCTGTACACATCCCCCCAACTCTACCCCATGCTTGCAGTCCCCAAGGGCACTGTCACCTGTGTTCTCTCGGATCTCCTGGGGCAATGTCAGCATCAGCTACAGTGCACACAGCTCTTCCTTATGCTTCTGTGCCTCCACACACTGCCCTGCTTTCCACAGATGGTGGCTTGATCATACAGCCCAGCCTGGAATCCAGATGTTTTTCTCCTTTTTAAAGCAGCCACTAGGCTAGGATTTATTGATGAGCATTCTGCAACCAACTGATGGAATGGGTTTCATGTGAATTGCTGTTGGACACTTGGAACAGAAATGCAGCATTCTATCAAATTCTGCTGTGGTCTGGGATGGATCACTGCTTACAGAAACCACAGACCTTGTGGAGGTTTGATTTATCCTGATGTGTAAAGAGTGACAGGTTTTGTGCAGCAGTTTCCACAGTGAATGTTGCACCATCACTAAAGTTCACAGCAAAAGCTCAGTACAAATAACAAGCTTAGAGTCACAGGAGCAAACAACTGATGGGAGAAGATCACTGGCTACTCTGTTTTTCCTCCTAATTTTGTGGTTAATTATATTTTCAAACAACATTGATTAAATAAATGTTAATAGTAGAAGAAGTCTGAATTCAAGTGGCACATTAGAGCTCCATGTCATGCCTCTGTCAATAGCTGATGTTACCAAATTTCTGCTGAAGTCTAAATCTCAAAGCCACTTCATAGATATTTAAATTAGGTGTTTAGCAAAAGTCAAGTACCTCTGCCCCTTCTATAGCTAATGGAGAGCATCTGGTAATTCCAGAGATGCATTCATTTTATCCTCTAAAACACATACCTTCTTAAAATAAGGTCAAAAACTTCTGCAGTGGCTGAAGACAGGCAATGAGATTTCCATCTAGGACAGTCACTCTCACACAGATGAGTGGGTCACCTGAGAACAGTTTGCACAAATCCAGAGCATCACTTGATTTTGCACATCTGGATTTATCAAAACATGGGTTTTAACTGATTTGTTACTGTCCCCTCCTGTTAACTAAAACAACATGGAAAATATTGAGCATAAAAATAAACTTTTCTATGCTCCTTTATTATTTTGATAATAAATTATTATTATTATCTAAGAGAATTCTGATGATGATGAGTTAACATTTCTGCTTGCATCTGAACTCAACCAAAGGGCCTCTGAATCTTCAGATAAACCCAGGATACCCCTAAAAAAGTATATGAAGAGAACATGAACCAAGGCAAGAAGGATCTCAATGTTAGTGTCTGGGAGAGTGGATAAAAAATATAAGGGTTCAGACTTTCAGAAAAGAAATAGAGCAGAGTAGAGGAAAAGAATCCCCTCCCTTTATCTGCTGGCCAAGTTACATTGAATGCAGCCCAGGATGAAGCATTAAAATTAAAAATATGTTTATATAAAATTAAAATATGTTTATGGTTCCTATTAAAGAGGAACCATAAACAGTCCATATTGTCANTTAAAGTTATTATTATATATAATTATTATAATATATATATAATAATCATCACAAAGCAAAATGCCAAGAGAAGTGAGCTTTTCTGGATGCACTCTACAAAGGAAGACATTACTCTGCTCACACTCTTAGGGGAATGAAGGCACACAGGCATGGGAAATCCTCAGTGGCAGAATAAGAAATCAAATAGGAATTTTAGCCCTGTCTCATCCACTTGTCCTTGTCTTGCTGCCAATCCAGATACCAAACTCAGACAGTCACACCTGATACAATATCTACTGAAGTATCCTGTGGTCTGTATGCTAATTTATTATCTGTAAGCTACACACCTTTCTGCAGCATTAATCACACTTTAGAAGTTTCTTCTGTCTCTTACTGGTTCCACTGGTCTGTCCTTACAAGGCATAGCTGTATTTTTCAAAATTCAGACTATGATATCAAAGTATTCCCTTCTGGCTTGAAAAAAAAAAGTAAGCTCATCAGTGTTTCAGACTGGAAGAAATGCTGTCACTAAATATAAACCAATGACTCTCTCTTCCCATCTTTTTCAAGTTGTTGGGGTTTTTTTTCTTTCTCTAGATACAGTAAAAACTTTGCCTCTCAAACTACAGCAACCAGTCCCAGCAATGAGGCTGCATTTCTGCTTGGGGGATGGTTATGTTTTTATTTCCAACCACATCCACTGGCTGTCAAATTCCATGTCATTTTTATTTAATCTGATTCTCTATCAAGCTGATTCTCTGTCTCCCATGCCTTCCTGTCTTCCAGCTGGGCATTTTTTAAAGCAGTGATTTGCAAAACATTAAAGAAGGCATATAAATAAATTACTGTCTGCAGAGTGAGTCATCATTATTTAATAGGAGACTGGATCACAAGTAGTGTCTCTTTGTTGGCAAAGCAGGTCCATGCTGCCCCTATTTTTACCCTGCTGTTCTCTTCTGCTCTGAGGGGTTGTCCTGCTCTATCATACCCTGTGATATTTTGCCTCCTGGTAAATGAGATTCTTGCCCTGGACCTCAGGTGTTAGAGGAGGTAAAGGGAAGATGGCAAAAGCACATGAAGCTCTGAGACAAGGGCTACCCTCTTGTAACCTGGGTTCAGAAGAGACACCTTAGGCTAGAGCCCTGTTGTCACCAGTTGCTGGTGAGTGGAAGGGCACCCAGAATATGTTTCAGTAGAAGTATTGATAAGCCCATATAAAAGAGAAATGTACTCCTCTTATATACTATGAATAGTTTATGGTCCACAGAGACTCCAAAGGGCAGAGCATCCAAGCTGAGTATCTGCCTCTCTCTGCCCCTTACAGGTGGAATGAAAACTAAACAATTAATTCCTAAAGCATCTCATTGTAAAAGTACCTTTCTCACTAAAAAAGTGTCTGAGAAGCAGTAGAAGACAACCTGTGAGTCCCAAGTTATGGTATTTTGAGCAATAAATGGAAATTGGGAAGAGTTCCTTTTACTCTCCAGCTTTTTCCTTCTTTGGCCAAGAGCCAGCATAGAATATATGTTTGCTCCCTGCAAAAAAAAGGCCTGTTAAAATAAGCAGAAAAGAATAAATAATGTCCCCTATAAAAAAAATAATTTGGGCTAAACTGATTTCTACTAACAAAGATAATCATTTTAATAGGTAATTTTTATTTGGTTATGGTTTATCTGGAAATGGGAATCATTAGAATGCCTTGACAATAGAACAACCAAAGCTACTAAGGAGGTGTAATTATAACATAAGATATATATAATTAAACATTATGAATTGACAAGCTGTAGTGAGTTAATCTCATGGTATTGCTCACAAGTGTTAGCAGTATTCAGTGCCCTTTCTGAGCTAAATGCACATTTGGATAATACATTTTCCTTTCCCAAGCTCTCCCTGCAACCAGATAGCACATTTGTCATTTCCCAGCAGCATTGAAAATGGAATTTTAAAAGACCCATTGAAACCTATTTGTCCTATGGCCCATGGTAATGCCCATTACTGCAAAATCTGAGTATATGGATTTGATACACTGGGAAGTCCCAGTATCATCTATTCTAATGAATTTGCACCCAGTGCTAAACCACTATGAAGGTTGATGATGTTTTGCTGGAAAGGCTGAGGAAAATATGCATGTCTCATTTTAAAACCCACCTGGTGCTGCTATTCATGTCATAAACCTCATAAGCAGGTGATACATTGCATTTTTATGCCTTCCTCACCTGCACTGCACCTTTTAGTCTGTTTCTCTCCCTAAGTTTCTTCCAACTTTCAAAATCTCTGAATAGCTTCAAGCAGCCACTCTATTCTTTTTAAAATAATAACTTTTGGAGGTTTTTCTCCATTTTGCCTAGACAAGGATTTTTTTCTTCAAAGAGGGTTCTCTCACTTGGATGCAGAATGAACAACAGTGTTTCTATGGAAGTTGAAAAATCAAGTATATCATATAGAGTCTATAAGCAAGTAGAAGATTTTTTTCATTGCAAAATTAGTATCTCCAGCTCCATAACTCACCCAGCATTTGCCCCCACATCTCAAATGATGATATATAATGGATGCTGTCCTCCAGTTACAGAAAACACTGGTTGAGCTTATTTTGCATTAAAGGTGTTTCAAACATTAGCTTAGATTCCTTCTATCCTTCATCCTTTCTAGCTGGACTAATGGTGAATAAAGCATATGACTGCACATATGGAGTGAAAAATGAGTCACTAAAAGCTCTGAGCCATATTTAATCTGTTTTCCCTAATCACGAGTGATGCAGTACTGCAAGTGTGGACAGTCCTGCTTCCCTCTTCCCTGGCTTAGGAGTTGTCCAGAAGAGCTTCTGTGAACAGGAAAATGCAGGATTTCTTTAGTTCTAGTCATGACTAGTTTACAGAGGGTTCTTTAGCTTCCAGGTTTCTCTTCTTTCTCATAAATCCTTGTTTCTTGCTAGCAGAGAAACATCTGTGGTCAGAACCTCAGCTGTTGCAAATAGGTATGTAATGGAGGATGGGTGATTTTTGCCAGCTGAGGATCTAAAATAAGATCTGTCAGCATTGAAAAGATTTAATTTCTGATTACACAGAGAAGATAAACTATGCATGGTGTGAACTGCAGCTCTCAAAAGCACACAAGCCATGTTAAGTCCAGTTAGTAGAAAATAAAGTATCTTACTATTTTGTTTCCATGCATTGATTCATGTTGCCTCTTTTGGCTTTGTTTTTTTATTTGTCTGTATTTTAGAAAACAAAAAAAAAAAAGCTGTATTTATAAGAGAAATGGGTTTTTGCTTGAACATGCAGGTGGCAATTCCTACACCAGAAATCCTATTAAGAGCACCTACTAATTTCATTTTTCAAATTTGGTTTCTATATAGAGGCAATTCAAGCTATTGTACAACAGTCAAAAATATGCCAAGCATTCCCTAACTTAAAAAACTGTGATTAAATTCAGTTAGGATTCAATAAGCTCTGCAGAGGTTAATTAAATTTTTATAGATTTATTATTCATTCAGTGCTGTAAAAGGCTCTTCTGTTTGGCTCTCACTGCCAAGTTGGTGCTGAGGGATATTGAGAACCCTGATCTACATCAGCCTTCTGTGTTGTGAGACATTGAAATAATCTGCAGAATAATGCTGGGGCATAAACTGGGGGGGGGAAAGGAAGAAACAGGACTATATCTGAAAGCTCTTTGGAAGACCTGTGGGCTACAGAATGACTTCTGGAGGCACAAGTGACATCCTGGATCTTTCTCTTACTGGGAATTAGCTGGAGAAGAAAAGAAACTCTCCTTGGAGTTTTCTTTTTTTCAGGCTGAACAAGCCCAGCTGTCTCAGGGGTTCCAGCATTTTTGTGGCCTCCCCTGGCTCTGCTCCATCAGGTCCATGTCTCTCCTGTGCTGCAGGCTCCAGAGCCAGACAATATTCCAGGTGTGGTCTCAACCACAGTGGAGCAAATGGGCAGAACCACTTCCCAAGGTACCAGGAGGATTACAGTCAATTATTACATACATAGCAAGTGGCTGTGATATATATATATATATAAAAAAAAGAGGCAAAAGCTGACAGATTAAGATAACAACATAAAGAGCATTTTGAGCACAAAAGTCTCTGCTCAGTTTCTGCTTAATCTACTCTGTAATTCACCTGTTCAGCAAAGCTGAAAACATGCTTAAGTCCAATTCTCTTCAGCAAAGTGCATGTGTTTAGTTTTTAGCTTGTGATGAAGTGTTATGCTGAACATAGATTGACTGCTGAATATGAGCCTGAGGATGCTGGTAAAATAGTGGTTAGAGGAGATGCAGTTAACATTATTTATTAAAAAGCTTTTAACAGCAGTCCTCGGAAAAAAAAACTGCTTAAGAAATTAATCTATCATGGGGTAAAGTTCTGCCTGGGGTTAAATGCTGGTAAAAAGATAAAAAAAGAGCCAGACTTCTTAGTCACATTTCATCACAGAAGGATGATTGTCACAGAAACCCACAACAGGAATGAAACTCTCTGATGTTGCCTCCAGGGATACTGTGTACACTGAGTATCCTGAAGTGTGTCTGGCAATAGTTGGGGTTTTTTTCCCAAAAGTTATTAAAAATTATACCTTGCACATTTTATTTTTTTTTTTAGCAAGGTGTAGCTAATGATCATTCTGAATATTCCCATTATATTGTGGATCCCTTGCCTCAAAACTGTGTTTAATAACTGAACTCCTGGTTGATTGCTCGTGCTTTCTTTTTGACTTGGAAAACATCTTGTGCAGTCCAAGTAATAGCTGAGACAAACAGCAATAAATATTGTTAATCACCTGGAACAAGGTCTATAGCAGCAAAATGTATTTTCTTGCCAGGAAAAATTTATGTCATGTGGCATAACTTAGATCAGACAAAACTAAGCAGGTCTTTGAGGAATTTTAGATGACTAGACTCTGCACAGCATTCATGGCAGCTGAAATTCACTGCAGATAAACTCAAGGTGATTTACCCTGTAAAGGGCAATTCAACACAGGCAGAGCTGAGTTATAAATGAACTGTAATCACTCAAGAAGAAGATCTTGCTGTCACTGTGGACAACTCCATGGAAACATCTGCTCAGTGCACAGCAATGATCAAGAAGCAAACAGAATGTCAAGATGTATTAAGAGAGTGTTAGGGTTGAGGTGTTGGAATGGTGGTGTGCAGTCACCTTGAGCATTGTCATCAGCTGTGGTCACCCCCATTCAGAGGCAGTTATTGGATGGAGAAAGGATTCAGAAAAACAAACAAGACCAGATCAAAAACACAACCACCAAGATGTGGTGGCAATATTAAAATAAGCAACACAAACATATGAATTTGAAACCTGTTTTCCCCCTCTTGCAGCACACATTATGGGGTTAGCTACTTTCTAAAAAGTGAACTGATAGAAGCAATTTTTTTTAGATTTATTCTTATTTTTTTTTATAATTAACATGTGCAACCTATTCCTATGAAAACTCAGTTCAAGAGCTTAATCACTTCCAAAAAAATTCAGGCTTAGTATGAGTAAGGAGTGACAAAACCAACCAAAGGGCTGCCAGCCAAATGCCAAATAAGGACATTTTTAGGAAGCATCTACTCCAGCCAGGTTGCTGAATATATTTTATATTCATGAAGGACCTCTCTAGATCTTCCAATGCAGGTTCTCCAAATTGCCTACTATGTCCTAGAGAATTTCATGTCATTTACAAGCAATATGACACAAATGCAGATGTATCCCAGCTACCACATGTAGAAATACCTCACTGGAAAATCATGATAACAAAATTTTGCAGCATTGATTATTACACATCTTCACTATGTTCCACGACTCTTCATGTTTGGGTTTTTTTAATATGGCCAGATTGCTTTAATGTACAATGTTAAAAGTTTTTGTGATGGATTACTTTAGAATAACCTATGTGGATCAATGATTGGTGAATTAGAATTAGTCTGTACAAACTTCTTGTGGGAAAATCCAAAATCTCAAAATAAAGATGTTAAAAAAAAGTTAAAAACATTTTTTTTTTTTTTTCCAAGAAAAAAAAAAGGAAAGGTAAACAGACCAAAAGACTTGGTAAATGAGACTAAAGTTCATGCCTTTCAGCAAGCAAAAAGTTTAAGAAAAAAGTTAAGTGAAGGAAAAGAAATATTAACCAACTACAGCTTTGGGAATTATTTCCTGACAAAAACATTTTAAGGATCTGAAGCACAAAAATCTATTTTATGCTTCTCTCTGCAGTTGATCATGCATTCCTTCAGGCAGGCAAATCCTATTGACTAAACAAGATTTATGTGCAGAGAGCAACAATGGAATCAAAACTGAGGTAGCAGGCAGCTAATATCAAAGCAGAGAAAGAAGCAGTTTTTCTGTCTTTGTAAAAATGCATGTGATTTGAAGAATGGCACCTGTGTGGCAAACTTCAAAACAACATTAATTGTGAAAAATTAGAGACAGAGAAAGAAAGATCAATTTCCTAGGTAACTCTTCTGGTTAGAAGATTGGAAAGGAGCAGAGTGAATAAATAAGTCCTGATGCATTTTAACAAACATCACTCAATTTTATGTAAAGTAAAAGTCAAAAGATTTCCAAAAGTTTTCATGGTATCAGCACCTAAGTGGTTCAGACACTATATCACAGCCTCTCAGGAATGAAGTGGGCTTGGCAGAAAGGTGGGGATCATCTTTTTTTAGCAGGGCCTGTTGTGACAAGACAAAGGGTGGTGGTTTTAAACCAAACGAGGGGAGATTTAGACTGGAGAGAATGAAGATATTTTTTACAGTGACTATGGTGAGACCATGGCTTGGGTTGCTCAGTCTGGTGGCAGATGAACCATCCCTGGAAACATTCTAGGTTGGGTTAGATGTAGTTGTAGATGTCCCTGCTCACTAAATGGCTGTTGGACTAGACCTTTAAATGTCCCTTCCAAGCCAAACCAGTCTATGATTCCATGATCTCAAAGGGAGATGTTTGATACTTGGGTTTCTCTTGCACTCACTTTGCAGACTGAAAGAAACAAAAAATGTAGGCATGGGAAACCAAGTGGTGTTGCACATTGTTGCTTTATAGCACCTAGACCCACACAAATCTGTTTACTTCTATTACAAATACCTGATGCAGTGCCTGGCATCTTGTTTACACTGAATTAATGGCTCTTCAGAAGAGCTGACAGTGTCTCTGTGCCCCATATCCCCATTCTTCTTCAGTTTGACAAGAAATTTTGCTTGCACCAAATGTATTTTCAGAGAAAAGTGATACCTAATTTGCTTCAAGAAAAAAAAAAATAAAGTTTTGATGAAACTGTATTTTATCAAAAAAAAGGCAATTTCTTAGAAATGTTCCCAAACAGCCCTGGGTAATATTTTGTTTTCTTTCTTTAGAGAGACCTATCTTGCCTTAAAAATATACACACTATAGAAATACACTGCTAGCCAGATCTTCTTTCAGACACTTAATGTCTCCATGTCCACATGGTAGCTAGTCCTATATCTAAGTAGAAAAGTTATATTTTGGTGCTTTCAACAGTTATGAGGCCACCTCCCTGCAAAAAGGGACTGCAGTCACCAATATAATATATTTTGACTAAATATCACAGAATCACAGACATTAAATATGTACTGCTAAAAATGAAAGTTACTCTACAACCATACTTTAAGTAAGATGGAACTACATTTATAAAGGTTCCTGGATAAGAATGATAATCTAGCCCATAGAACAGGTGATTATTTACTTCAATTATAGCTGTTTGCCCATACCTTGAGTTCAGTTTTGGGGGTAATTTGATTATACATCACTGAAAATTGATGGAAATTGGCTGTCTTGAGACTGAACAGTTGCCCAGTTAAAGAAGTTGACTACTTAAAAAGAAGCTTAGTTGCCTCCCAGTCAAAGCATTACTGCCAAGAGGCTTAGTAAGACACAATTTACCCTCTGGCATTGGTTTGGTGCTCACCTGGTAGCATGTGGTGTAAAGAACACAACATTTTACAGTTGGTGGTATCTAAAAATGGAAAAAAATATATTTTTTAATGGCTTTTTCCTCTGAAATCTTGAATATTTCTCTCCTCCAACTTGCACCCATCACTTGTGTCATGTTTTAGCTCATGTCCAGTGTGAGAGGGAAGCAGCCACCATGAGGGCATCCTNTTTTTTTTTTCCAAGAAAAAAAGAAGGAAAGGTAAACAGACCAAAAGACTTGGTAAATGAGACTAAAGTTCATGCCTTTCAGCAAGCAAAAAGTTTAAGAAAAAAGTTAAGTGAAGGAAAAGAAATATTAACCAACTACAGCTTTGGGAATTATTTCCTGACAAAAACATTTTAAGGATCTGAAGCACAAAAATCTATTTTATGCTTCTCTCTGCAGTTGATCATGCATTCCTTCAGGCAGGCAAATCCTATTGACTAAACAAGATTTATGTGCAGAGAGCAACAATGGAATCAAAACTGAGGTAGCAGGCAGCTAATATCAAAGCAGAGAAAGAAGCAGTTTTTCTGTCTTTGTAAAAATGCATGTGATTTGAAGAATGGCACCTGTGTGGCAAACTTCAAAACAACATTAATTGTGAAAAATTAGAGACAGAGAAAGAAAGATCAATTTCCTAGGTAACTCTTCTGGTTAGAAGATTGGAAAGGAGCAGAGTGAATAAATAAGTCCTGATGCATTTTAACAAACATCACTCAATTTTATGTAAAGTAAAAGTCAAAAGATTTCCAAAAGTTTTCATGGTATCAGCACCTAAGTGGTTCAGACACTATATCACAGCCTCTCAGGAATGAAGTGGGCTTGGCAGAAAGGTGGGGATCATCTTTTTTTAGCAGGGCCTGTTGTGACAAGACAAAGGGTGGTGGTTTTAAACCAAACGAGGGGAGATTTAGACTGGAGAGAATGAAGATATTTTTTACAGTGACTATGGTGAGACCATGGCTTGGGTTGCTCAGTCTGGTGGCAGATGAACCATCCCTGGAAACATTCTAGGTTGGGTTAGATGTAGTTGTAGATGTCCCTGCTCACTAAATGGCTGTTGGACTAGACCTTTAAATGTCCCTTCCAAGCCAAACCAGTCTATGATTCCATGATCTCAAAGGGAGATGTTTGATACTTGGGTTTCTCTTGCACTCACTTTGCAGACTGAAAGAAACAAAAAATGTAGGCATGGGAAACCAAGTGGTGTTGCACATTGTTGCTTTATAGCACCTAGACCCACACAAATCTGTTTACTTCTATTACAAATACCTGATGCAGTGCCTGGCATCTTGTTTACACTGAATTAATGGCTCTTCAGAAGAGCTGACAGTGTCTCTGTGCCCCATATCCCCATTCTTCTTCAGTTTGACAAGAAATTTTGCTTGCACCAAATGTATTTTCAGAGAAAAGTGATACCTAATTTGCTTCAAGAAAAAAAAAAATAAAGTTTTGATGAAACTGTATTTTATCAAAAAAAAGGCAATTTCTTAGAAATGTTCCCAAACAGCCCTGGGTAATATTTTGTTTTCTTTCTTTAGAGAGACCTATCTTGCCTTAAAAATATACACACTATAGAAATACACTGCTAGCCAGATCTTCTTTCAGACACTTAATGTCTCCATGTCCACATGGTAGCTAGTCCTATATCTAAGTAGAAAAGTTATATTTTGGTGCTTTCAACAGTTATGAGGCCACCTCCCTGCAAAAAGGGACTGCAGTCACCAATATAATATATTTTGACTAAATATCACAGAATCACAGACATTAAATATGTACTGCTAAAAATGAAAGTTACTCTACAACCATACTTTAAGTAAGATGGAACTACATTTATAAAGGTTCCTGGATAAGAATGATAATCTAGCCCATAGAACAGGTGATTATTTACTTCAATTATAGCTGTTTGCCCATACCTTGAGTTCAGTTTTGGGGGTAATTTGATTATACATCACTGAAAATTGATGGAAATTGGCTGTCTTGAGACTGAACAGTTGCCCAGTTAAAGAAGTTGACTACTTAAAAAGAAGCTTAGTTGCCTCCCAGTCAAAGCATTACTGCCAAGAGGCTTAGTAAGACACAATTTACCCTCTGGCATTGGTTTGGTGCTCACCTGGTAGCATGTGGTGTAAAGAACACAACATTTTACAGTTGGTGGTATCTAAAAATGGAAAAAAATATATTTTTTAATGGCTTTTTCCTCTGAAATCTTGAATATTTCTCTCCTCCAACTTGCACCCATCACTTGTGTCATGTTTTAGCTCATGTCCAGTGTGAGAGGGAAGCAGCCACCATGAGGGCATCCTGCACAGCAAGACAGCAGCTGCTATTGGCAGCACCAGTTACCTCACCACTGCAGAGTCCTTATGAGGACATCAATAATGTGTTGAAGAGCACCATTAAACAGGAAGCAGAGGTTTTGCTCTGTAAGGAGAATTTCAAAGTTAGGTGTCTGCAAAGCTGCTCTCCTCCATCTATTTTGATAATATATGTGCCAAACAACATATGGCCTGTTCTGTATTAACCTCTGCACTCTTCCTTTCTCCTCCTGATCTTTAGTATCCTGGAGATGTTTCTCTGCCCTCTGTGACAACACAGACAACTGCCATTAATTATGCACACAGCACCTCTTCATGCTGGCCTGGTGGGATTCATTTTCCATTTCTTTTTGCCATACAAAAGGAAGAGGGAAGAAAAAAAGACAATGAAAAATACTGCTAATCAATTCATAGCTTGAGCTTTCTTGATTTCAAATACATTTTTTTTCCCAAACATTAAGTATCATTAATATTATTTAAGTAATATTACTTAAGTACTTGAATAAAACACTAAGTTTGAATGATATTGATGTGTATTGTCCTATCCATCTATGATGTTTGTGGATGGATCCAATGAGTAACTTTTATTCATTAATCACTATGCAATAGTCCTGCTAGCTTGCTGAATAACCAACACATTTGTTATAATAGGAGTAAGCAAGTTCCTTAAACTCTTAAATATATCCATTTTTAAAAGCAGATACATCTGTTTTCATGATCAAATGATCAAGATAAACCACACTGCTTTTGAGAACAACCTTCACACCTTTTGCTTTCATTTCAAATTGACAAACTTATGCTCACAGTCATCCATTTGTAAATCCCTCTGTTCTTTCTCCTTAAGAAGTGACATCCACTAAGCTGCCATGCAGCTGTAATAAACTGGATGAGAGAAGCTTTCCATGCAATAACTGCTCCATGAGGCATTTGAAGCTGGCACAAGCACAGCATAATCAAAAGGGAATTATGTTACAGTCTTGGTTCAGCTTGAGAACCATGCTCCCATTCCCTTGTGAATCCACTTGTGCAACCTACATCTTGAAATCCTATTTGGAAAAATGCTATATGGACCTTGCTACAGAATCCAGACACAGGGGTAAAATCAGTGTTTTGAGGACAATCTGGATGTGTTTTAACTGTCCCTGACAAAGACTGGTTTAACCCCTTCTTTAAAGTACACAGTGATGAAGAATTCTTCTTCCCTGCTCTGATACAAAACTACCTTTAGTAGATTTTTCTACTTCTAGATACACCTTCTTGAGCACAACACAGCCTGTGTAGCATATCTATGGCCTGTGTAGCAAAAATCACCATCTTTGTATGGTATAATTCTGAAATAAGAAAGTGTTTTGTTTTTTTTTTATTAATCCCTCCCAGCCTTTTTTTTGCAAACTGAATCAAGCCTCCAGGCTTTGAAGGTTCCCAGCTTCTAGCATTAGGAGTATAAATCAATGATCCCATGTGATCATTCTCATATTAGTTAGATTTCCCTCCCTTCCCTTTGATGATCCAGACAGAGCCCAACTTCTGTGAGTCCTCAAATCATATTTGCTGACCCACTAAATCCAATCACATGCAAGGCTGAGACACGGCCACAACACGATCTAATCCACTAGCAAAGTGATTTTTTTGAAAAGAGAGCTTTCCAAAATGTTTGTGAGAGCAGTCCCATTGAGACTATTCTGGCACATTTACAGGATCTGGGTAGCTTTTGTTTTGTGCCCACATTGTGCTAAATATCAGTGCATCCACCTGAACATTCTTGAACAAAAACGAGTTACAGATGTCTCAGCAACAAACTCATCAGCCTTTTGTCCACATAGATGTTTAAAATAGTTTTCTCCTATTTATCCCACTCTATTGCACAACACTACAATTAATGGTCCTCATGTCAAAGTGTTCCAATGAAGCTGCTTTAGAAATAAATGCATTATGCTCATTGGCTTCATTTATTCTGTGTATTCCTTGAAGCCATTTTTGTGGGGCAAAAATCTCATTTGTCACTTTGTAGTTCAGAAATGGGGTATTATTTTTATATATAGGTTCAGAGTAGTAGTAAGTAGACATCTTTTGTGCCTGGTATAGTCAGAAATAAAATGAGAAAAAGGAAGTATTTGACCCTTGGAAGGTAGGATATGATTAAGCAAACACAGTTTAGTATAATATTACTGTCCCAACACTGACCTGGCAATACCTGCCATGAGGCAGCATCTAATACAGTACTAGTTCCTTTCAGCATAAGAAATATCAAACAAATGGACACACTGAGAGCCATCAAAATTGTACTTGAGCAGGGCAAATGGTCAAATTATGCTACTTACATTGCACAGAAAAAGGATAAGACAAAATAAAAAAATAAACATTCTCTGTCTGTTTGTCTTCAAAGCTGCTTCATGAATGATGAGCTAGTTCATGGTTTCTAGAGTGTTTCTGTTCCATTTGAAATGTGGGTTTAGAGCTCTCTAAAGCCTATTCCATTGGTCCTTTCACTGTCTTTGTATTCTGACATCTCTGAGCAGTTCAGCCTCAGGGACTCAGTACTATTCATCCAGCACCATGTCTCAGTTCTCACAGACTCATAAGGACACAGGCCAAACATGATGCTTTGAAGGATAATTCCCTGTATAAATGCCAGAGCTGGCTGCATATGCCAAGTCCTTGCATTAAGAATGCACAAATATTTAACTTGCCTTAGCATAAAAGGATTCTGCTAAAATAGTTTCCCTATCTTTGAAAAATACCATCACAGTTCACTGCTGTCTTTTAAAACAGCTCTGTGGCACTACTCACCTCTCACGTTGTTTAGTGGTGGCTGAAGAACATGAAAGCAGAAGATGTAGTTCACTGCTCCTTTCATTCATGACAGGTTTCAGCCCACATCTTTCACCTCACCTCATAGAAGTTTAATCTTTTACAATTCCAGGCTATTTTGGGTACTTTGTACTTCACTTCTTAATGCTACTATCCAATACATGTGTACAGGAGAGAAAAAATGGCATAATCATGTCTCTCTCTAGCCTGGTGCTTCATTTGACACGAGAAGGTCTGATTTGCAGTTGCTTCCTATGACAGTTTCTGCAGTTTAACAGTCATCATATAACATGTTAAACTATCCAAATAAGATGGAGAGGACCCAGACTTACCTTTCTCTTTGTTCTGTTAGCAAAACTTTGCAGTCACCTCTTTTTCACATGATTATCTTTCCTACCCACCTGACTTCTGCCTTCTTGTCTACAAATAGTAGCAGCTTCAACATAGCATGATGGCAGGTACCTGTCCTGTAATATTACTGCTTGACCCCATATATGATCCATATATGTCAGCTGTTGATTATTTTCTTCTGCAAGGTGGAAAAGATGAGATTGAAAGCTCCCAGGCTGAGGCTGGATTTTATCTCAGGACTGACACCTCTTGGATGAGTGTTCTGTTCACCCAAGTTACCATATTTTAAGGTAAAGATCATAATCATATCTATTGTCAGGTATCCTATGATGGTGTTTCCAGCTTAAATCAGAGATAGATGCCAATTCTTGTTACAGGACAGGTGGGTCTGTATGAGGCCATGTATGTTTGAGATGCTTCTTGCTAGAGTTAAAAGCAGAGCCAGGAATTGTATGGAGCAGAATTTGTGAACTATGTTCTCTAATTTTGCTCAAATGCTTCTGTGCATTTCTGGCTGTAATTGGCACTCCCCCTCCATCATCTACATCAGGAGTCATCATCACCAGGTTCTCCAGCTCTTGTGCCAGGCACTGAATATTGGATGTGAGCTTTGTCAAAAGGCAGCAGTGATCAATTAGTTGAAATGCCTGAAGTGGAAAGGATTTCAATCCTATTCCGAAGGTGTATCTATGATTTTATTTAATGTATACATATCTGTGCATATTTAAGACTCACCAATTTTCTTTTTCTCTGCCAATCCCATCAAGCTCCAGCTAATGCTTCTAACTTTAAATACCTGTAAGAGAGAGTATTTTCTTTTACTTTTATATTCTGTCAGCTGCTTTAGGGGGTTATTATTTCCTCTTGAGCACACTTGTTCTTTCACCATGTATACCCCAGGACTATTAAAAATTAGCAATTCAGAAGTGTTTTTATTTAGATATTCTAATTATCACACAAACATCAGATTTTGCCTGACCTCAGTTGCTCCCATTCCTGCATTACATAAGCTGGCCACTCATGCTTCTGCTTAGGCTTTGTAATTCCAAAAATTGTCAGAATTTATATGTTATAACATATAACATATATGAATTTATATGTTATAACAGTTGGATATATCTAAATGTAACAGGTAAAACCACAGGGAAATTATATTCCTGAAAATTGAAATGGTTTCCAATTTCTTGTGTGGAATAAATGCACTTTTTTTTTTTTCCTCACATCCTTATGTGTTTGCAGTGTCATGTGTTTTCTGTAATAAATTAGCCTCGTATTTGCACTAAAAATATTTGCACTAAAAATATAGGTCACATTGCAAAATTCAATAATTTCAAAGGGCATTTTTTTTCTCTCAGTAGACTTTTTTTTTTTAAACCAATCATTTTTCAACAAAGATGTTACATCCACAAGGAAATATAAAAGAATACAAACCAAGTCTGGTTTTAAAACTGTTGGATTATCAAAACCTCTCTTGCATTACATTTCTGGAATATCACTTTTTGGAAGGGAGAATCATTCTGTTCAAATTTTTTTTTTCCCCCTATACTTTATTTCACCTGGTTTTGGTCTTACTTTTCAGAGAGGGCTCATCATGCTGGGCAGCTGGGATAACAGGCTGATGGACACTGGGCAGGCTCAGGGGAGCCTGTGAAAAGAGGCAGCTCTTGAACTGTGTGATGTTGTGACCTGGCCTTCTTTTTTTTTTCTTTTTTTTTTTTTGTGGGGAAGAGCTTTCAGATGAAGAAAACTAACAACCCAGGAACACATAGCTGTGTCCCTCTGGAAAGAGAGAACTGCTGAGTGCTACAAATCTGTTTGAAGGCTGGAAAATCTGCAGCTGGCAGTGCTGGGGTTCACAGTACTGCCCCTGAGGCTGGCCATCTACTGATGGAACAACGAGGGGTTTAAGTGAGAGCAGGTGCAGGTGCCATTCAGCTCCTCTTCCTCACAGTGAGCAACGCTTTCGTCTGGAAATCAACCCCCTAAAATCAGTGACAAAACATATGTAGTGATGGGAACGAGGGCAGAGAAATCTGGCCTGAAGAGAAGCGACAAAGATCACATATTGCACCTGAAGGAAGCTTGGCACGGTGTTAAAACAAGCCACAAATAAATCAGCATAAACTCGAGTTCCTCTGCACGTCTCCACAAAAGGCCGTTTTTCACCCTGTGAATTGTTGTTTGCCATTCCCTGCCTCTCCAAACACTCAGAGGTTAAAGTAGGGTGGAGGTTTTGATGGAGATGAACAGCTTTTGGCTGCTGGTGGGCGACTCGCAGCCACGTTCGCCTGTAGGCCTCATGAATCAGAGAATCAGAGAATCGTTTGGTTGGAAGAGACCTTTCAGATCATCGAGTCCAACCGTTCCCCCTGCACTGCCAGGGTCCCTAAACCATGTCCCCCAGCACCACAGCCACACGGGTTTGAAACATTTCAGGGTTGGGTTGGGATGGGGACTCCACTACCTCCCTGGGCAGCCTATTCCAATGCCTAACCACCCTCTCTGGAAAGATATTTTTCCTGATATCCAACCTAAATTTCCCTTGGTGCAACTTGAAGCCATTGCCCCTCGTCCTGGCATTTTGAACTTGGGAGAAGAGGTCGATCCCCACCTCCCTACAACCTCCCTTCAGGTAGCTGGAGAGAGCAATAAGGTCCCCCCTGAGCCTCCTCCAGACTGAACAATCCCAGCTCCCTCAGCCTCTCCTCAGAGGAGAAACTCTCCAGACCCTTCACCAGCTTCCTTGCCCTTCTCTGAGCTCTCTCCAGCACCTCAACATCCTTCTTGGAGTGAGGGGCCCAGCACTGGACACAGTGCTCAAGGTGAGGCCTCCCCAGTGCCCAGTACAGGGGCACAATCACCTCCCTGCTCCTGCTGCCCACACTGTTCTGATCCAGGCCAGGATGCTGTTGCCTTCTTGGCTGCTTGGGCACACTGCTGCCTCATATTCATATTCATATTCATATTCATATTCATATTCATATTCATATTCATATGAGGAGTTGATGTAAGTCTAAACTGAACAGAAGATAAGGCAAACAACTGTGAGTGACCACAGGATGCTAATGTGAGCCACTGCCATTGCAAGTGCTCGAGACAGCACACATGTCTGAGCCTGTCGTCTGGAGTGGCTCTGAGACTTTGGTGAGAAAAAGCACTTTGTCTAAATTATTGCACTTGCTCTGAGTGGAAAACTCTTTGAGTTTGAATGAATCAAAGGCAAAGAATACTGCTCATCCTCAACGTGGAAATATCAGTCCTTCAGAGAGATGAATAAGCACTAATGCCTAATAACTGTGTGCACTTCCAGTAATTACTAAAGAATAAAGTCTGATATCAGTGGTACAGGAAAGTCAAGTTACGTAAAGCTTGCATTAAATGGAGGGAGTTTTGGGGAGATAATGATGTGCATTCATGGCTGCTTTTTCATTTGAAAAGTTCCACTATTGGTGATGAAAATATGCTCTCTCTCTCCTTTAAATAAAACTGAAAATGTGCCATCTCAAGAGAAATACTTCAGAAAAAAAGACTTTTCGTAGTTTAAATCAGGGAGTTTGGACTGGCAATCTTGAAGACTTCAATCAGGGAGTCAGACACTTGGTCTGAGGATCTTCTCCATCTTCTGCATGGAGAATCAAGATGTTAAAAGGTGATACCACAAGCCAGAAAAGGGAGATTTGGTCTGTCTGAATTTCTCTTGCTTTCCTCATAGGACTGGAACAATAGATTACCATCAGATGGGGATTCCTCTCTGCTTCTTTATTTGTACTTCTGCGGGGTTTTTCTGTCTTCCTATCATTCAGCAGCATTCAGGCATAAATTTCTTGCTCTGCCATTGCCAAGAGAAGCTTCTCAACACTTTGAGGTGTGAACACGGTGTGTGCTGTCTATTTGAGTGCATGGCAGGGTGCCAGGCAGATGGGTGGGTGGGCTGGAGGCAGAATCTGCCTCAAATGTCTTGGGAGCCAAAACTCCAACCCTCTCGTTTAAAGATGAAATTAAAAATATCCCTCTCCCACCCCCAACTCACAGGGATGCATAAAGAAATTGAGTTTTCACTATAGTTTTGTTGCAAAAAAAAAGATAAATTCTGTATCAAGATAGAGTATCATTCTTTATTTGAATTTATCTGGCATTTATTAATTCCCTTAGGACACCAGCAATGCTTTTTGAGGATATCCAGGATGGACATTAGGGTTAATTACTTTCCCTTCATTTTCACTTTGCAAGAAGCAGTGGTAGAGGTTCAGAATGCCATGACATGTCAGTGTTTTGATTTATTTTTTTTAATTATAACAAAAGAAAAAGAAAAAAAAGAAAAATAATAAAAAGAATAAAAGAAAAGACAAAGAAAAAAACAACAACAACAAAAAACCCCACCAAGTTCTCTTGAGTGAGTTAAAAATTAGAAATGCCAAAAAGTGAGTGGGGGAAATGAGTCACCCCAAGGTCACACAACAGCTCAGGAGCCACAGCAGTGAAAGAATGTGAAAAGCCCAGCTCGTTGCCTTAGAGAGAGAACCCCCCATCCTTTCTGGGCAGCCTTCCTGGAAAGAGGGTGGGCAATGAAAGCATCTCCCTGCCTGTTTCCCTGGAGATGGAAAGCAGTGTCTGGAGCAGCAAGCACCAGGGGAAGTTGCAGCCTTGCAAAAGGAGCCAGGTATCCTCTGGCCCTCAGCTTGGTTGGATCCACGTGAGCAGAAAGTCTGCAGTGTACAAAAGGAGCTTTTTTTCATGTAGGATGTGGTAATACAGGAGGTGGGATTATTTCAGAGAAGGATGTAGAAAATCCAAAGTTAAGGTAAATATTTCCCCAAAGCCTGTCCTTTTGGTTTGGTAGGAGTAAGGTACATTGAATATGCAAGAGATTGGAAAAGGAGGGGTTTGCCAAGTTATGTAATTCAAATGGATACTCTTGCTTTAACTACTGACCTGGATCAAATCTGCTGCCAACTTGCTCATACAAAAGTCAGCAGCTGGCCCTGCTACTGGCCTAGGACATGTTATTCTGTTCACTGCATGCATTTCCCAGTGGAAAACATTAATCAGAGAATATATACTCCTTTAGAGATTTAATAGATATATAGCTATACATTAGAGCTAAAAAATAAGATTTTTTTTTTGTGCCTCCATGTAGTTGTGTGGCTTTTGGCATTTTGTGCATCTGTGTTTGGTAAATGGTGCTTCATGGAGAAGTTTGTGTCTTCTGGTGTGCAGGAGTGACAGGAGGTGATGTGAGACTTTGCTGGGCTTACAAATCCATTGCCAGACTGCCTGTGCTGGGGGGACTGGACTCCAAGGACAGGGAATATCTTCCAGGACTACTCCCTGAAGAGATCTTCTTATTACCTCCAGTGAGCTGTGGCCATTCTCTCAGAAAACATGCAGCTTTTACAAAGCATTGCGTGACAGATTTCTCCAGTGTATTGGTATCACAGCACATTAAGCCATCTCAGATTTATAGTTTCACCTGACAGTTAACCTCTTAACAAAAGAGTTTAACTTTTATCTCCTTTGTTATTTTTTTCCTCCCTTTATTTCTATTATTTTTCATTTACACAAGCAAGTGGTTGTGTAGATTGCATTCACTATTCTGTCTGCCTGATCTATACCTAACCTATTATTTCATTCTTCTCTGGAATGAAATAATCACACTTCAAAATGCTGTGTGGCTGCAACTTCTCCATCTTCCCACTACCTCCACAACTTAATTTCCTTCAGTCATCTCATCTGTAACAGCAACACTGTTCTAACATCTTTGCATTGAAGTCAAACTCATTACTCATGCTTGAAGGCAGTGATAACAATTCCAAAGAATCATTGCTGTAGATAAAAGGGCAAATGAATTTATGACAGCAAATTAAAGCACAATTAATAATTAAATGGCAATGAGAATTCTTAACATGAATAGTGGTTTTTCTAGGAAGAATGATGGTGTTTGTCAGTGGAGTCTGTGGCTAAGTATTAAATAACACAGCACACCAGAGGAGTGGTGCCACTTCACCAAAGATAATTAAATAGTACAGTGGAGTCTAGTTGGTTGTGCTCAGCTTCCAAATAAAATGCAGAGATTTTAAGGGAAGACATTGGAGGTAAAAAATAAGTTACATATTTATGGAGTGTTTTCAGTTCTGTGTCAGACAACATCTCTAACAGAGATGTCTCTTGATGAACTTCTGATGGATTAAGGTTTGGCATAGACTTGCTAAAGGGTCATAAATGAAAGAAAAAGGAAAAAAAGAACCTGCAATGTAGTTAGATTTTCCTCTGATGTTTTAACTTTGGAAGGCAGATCTACACCCAAGACAGAAGGTTCATGTGGGTTTTTGGCTATCACAGAAATATGGAGGAAGGAGACAACACTGCAGGTTATAAAGCACAGAGTCCAGGAAGCAATGCTCATGTTGCCCAGAAGAGAAATGCAGATGCCATGAAGAAATGTGGATGTAGTTGAGTCTCTGGGCAACCAAGAGAAGAAAAGACATGAAGAAGAGATTTGGGCAACAACTTTTTCCTGAACTTTTACAGTGGAGAAAAATCTACCAGTGACATATTTTTAGCTGTTTACTCTTCTCCAAAACATCACATTTCAGAGGGTCTGCTGTTATTGTTACTCCTTGTTTTTCTGTCCTCTGTTTATTTTTAATCAGCTTCTTCTTGAAAATTTTAAAATAACTATTTCTCTGCATGCAACCTGTATGAAAGCAAAGTTTCCTACATCAACTCATGTGGTTAGGAAGCCTGTATTTAAAATGCTTTCTCTTCCCCTACCTTCTTCCTTTACAAAAACAACCTAAACAAACAAAAGAGTCTTTCTTGGAAAGTTGGCAACAGTTTTCAGAGCTCCCACTGCTATTTCTTCTTTAACATCTTCAACTTGTTTGTTTAAATGTTCATGTCTTTAGGCCTTTCTTCCTGATTTTATTGCTGGAAACCAAGAGAGCTGCTATTTGTTCCAGAAAGCAGATTTATTATTTCTTCTCTCCCCCAACTATGGCTTTCCTTCAATTTAAATTTTAAAAACCAATTTACTCTTCCAATATGCATTTTAACTCCTGTGACTTACAGCCCCAAGCTGTGAAACAGCACATCTCTGTTGGGTTGTTGCAATTGAAAATCAAAAGTGGAAGGCACTCTATAAAATTTAGGTGATGCATACCACAAAGAGCTGCAATCTCATCAGTTCCAGAGTATGGCCTGATGATGTGAGTCAATATGACATAATAAAACTTTTTTTTTTTAGAGATAAATATGCATTTTGCATTACATGATATAGAATCTCATCAGAATGGAACTGGCTAGGGAATCTCCAGATAATAATAGATGTGTGGTAGATATCTGAAAGTTTAATGAGGGTTTCTCATGCTCCAGGGCACATCCTATGAAGGTAGAGAGGCTGTAGCTGTTAGTGAGCCTTGCTGGGGAGTGACTGGTATCCCCACTGCTGCCTCTGTCCAAAGAAGAATGTGCCAGCAGAAGCCCAACATTATACACAAGGTTAGAAGAGAGTGTGCAGGAAGGAGAAGAGGAAAGGGACAGCTTCACATACATATTTACATCAGATTGGTAATAATTTGTCCAAATGAAGACTTTCCCAAGAAGTATATTTAATGAAAAAAAAAATTACTGCACTCAAATCAATTTTTCTTAGTATTTTGCAAGCAAATGCCCAGTATAGGATAATAACAGAATAATTCAGAAGGCTATGAGGTGATCTCTTCAGTATCACTTCTTCTACCCCAGATGAGAACTTGTAATCCAGTCAGCCCATACCTCAAGTAGGGCTCTAGACACTGGTCTGTCAATGTATTCCAGGGAAGGCAAGGGGCTGTTTTATGTGTGTAACTGAATAGACATTGGCAAACTTTTGTATCAGGCTGGAAAAATGTAGTTTGAAACATCAATTTTCCACTAAACACAATTCTGGACTTCTTGCTATTCTGCTTCAGAGATCAGCATCTAAAATTGCTCAATGGTCTTTTGATTACTTACAGAGTCTTGGTTCATCTCTATATGTAAAAAGGTAATTCAGGTCATTCAATTGTAAATACAAAGATGATTTCTGGCAAGCACTGAAATGCATGTGGGAATTCATTTATTTTCTACACTGAATGAAGTTCTTCATGCCAACTATTCCTGCCTAAACCACAATCACAGCTAGTGGCAGATGAATATTTACCACTCTGTTCATTGGAGATACACAACCATAATGACAAAGAACACAAAGAAGAATCAGTGATAAGAAAGCTTTGGTAAAAATGGGTTCTGTGCTGATTGTATTTAAAGATTTCCAACATCAAAGTGTTAAAAAGCTCATGATGAAAGAAAGTCTTCTTTCAATGAAAGCTGAGTTGCACACAACCACTTTGACAAGAATAAACATACAGACAGTAATCTGAGAAGTTTAAGGGTCTCTATAAGTATGTAGTACTACAGATTGCAGTATCAAAGTTTGGGAAGTTATAGCTTCTTTATATTCCTCATGATTTTTCTTTTCCCTGTGATGAATTATTTTATTCTAAAAACTTACTTTAAAGCAACAAGTTCATTTTTTTCCAGCTGTTGGTTCTGGGGCAGCCTTGGCACTGTTAGAGTCTTCAAGGTATCAGCTAATGCTGTGAGTGTCCTCCAGAGCAAAAGGAGATCAGTAAAAGAATGCAATGGATAGAATATGGGGATGGCCAAATTAGGCACCTTTGCAGGGGTGACTCAATAATAGAGATCTTATTACTGTTTACAAATATGACACTGAGGACAGATGACACTGAAGACTGTAAAATTGCTTCTTATGTGCTTGCAGGCAAAGCCACTTTCCCCAATACCAATTTCCAGTTTTTTACCTGCTTTGAACAACTGTCATCTTGAGGGTTTTCCTTCTCCCATCACCTGTAGTGGATAACTTTGGGGCCCTTGCAAAAAGATCTTCATACGTCCCAGAGTTCTTTCATTCTGTCCATAAACTGCAGTTTAGTCTCTGTCACAGATCCATCCTATTTCTCCAGCCTGGACAAGTTCATCTGCCATCAGGAAAAGAAGAGCAGCCCTCTTCTCCACTGCCCACCCTCTCAGTGTTTAAACAGAATGTAAAATGTACACGTGTTCAATTGCACAAGGGCAAATCAAACATCTTTACCACCTGTCACAGATGTGATGACTGGACATAAGGCAGCAGGAACTGAAGCAAAAATGTGAAAAAAATACAAGAAAGTGATTTAATCCAACTCATGACTCCAGACTCATCAGGATCTTCCCTATAAATAACTATGATGTTGTTTTCCTTTCTTTTTCTGGACTTTGACTGTACTCCCACAGGCCCATTTGCGTATTTCCCACAGTGTCTCAGTGGAAAAAAAGTCTGATTTTACTGTGAAAAAAAATGGCATAAGCTGGCAGCCTCAGTTGCAATCAATTCACACTACCCAGTAAAGGAGACAGTTATGTCCCACTCCTTGCAAGAAACAGGATTCAGCCATTCCCATCATCACTGTGAGCAGTGATAACTGCCTAAGGACTGCATGTAGTGAGGAAGAGAAGGTTCTGTGTCTTCTCAGTTCCTTTTCAATTTCACTAGCAAATAATTGTATCCAACTTCTGTGTGTTTGCCTTGCTTGCACCCAAACCATTAGCTGCTAAGGGTCTGCTTTCTATCTGATTTGCTGGTATAAAATGTATAAATGCATTTGCTTTTTCAGCATTCTCTTCCTCTGTGTTTTGATCTCTGAGTCTGAGGAAATTAGGACCATACAGTTGAAAATGCCAGCAACTGCAGTTGATTTTGCTGCCTTTAAAAGTTGTCTTAAGCCTCATAACATGCCATATGCAGAAAGCAAATATAGTTTCAACAGTCTGAGGCAAGCGTCCAACACCATCCTATAAGTGGATCCCTAACTAAGGAGTAAATAAAACTGCCTTAAGTCTGGGGAGAAGGAAGAAGAGCTTAAGTTAAGAAGGATTTTAAAGCTGTTTCTTCTTTGATGTGGTTTTATTGCAAATCATCTTACAGTGTAAAGCTCAGCATTAAAACGGATGTCTTCTTCTCAGATCACCAGTGTGGAATTTACTCCGAGTTTCAAGAACCAAACAGTGCACTTTGTACATCCTTTAAGTATTGCCAAGGGATGGGATGTTTCCTAATCCATGGACACTATCTGCTTATCTTCTCAAGCCAGACCCCAAAGAAGCTGCATGTCTAGTTTGGATAACCACTTCACTGGGAGTTGAACTCTGTCCACTTAGTACCTGTCAGTTCCCATCCTGGACTGGCTTTGGAGAAGCTGCTGCACATTATGTGCACTCAGAAGGCCAAATGTAACCTGGGCTGCACCAAAACCACCATAGATGGCAAGAAGAGGGAGTGGATTCTATTCTACATCACTTTGGTGAGACCCCACCTGGAGTAGTATGTCATCAGAACAGGAAAGGCATGGACCTGGTGGAGTGGTTGCAGAGAAGGCTTCAAAAAATGATCTGAGAGGTGGGACACCTCTGGTTTGAGGACAGGCTGAGAGAGTTGGGGTTGTTCAGCCTGGAGAAGGTGACAGATTTTTTATCAGGGCCTATTTTGATGGGACAAGGGGTGATAGTTTTAAAGTAATGAGGGTAGATTTAGATTAGTGAGAAGGAAGAAATTTCTTGCAGTGAGGATGATGAGACATTAGGACAGGTTCCCCAAAGAGGTGGTAGAAGCCCCATCTCTGGAAACATTTCAAGCCAGATTGGGTGGGCTTCTGATCTATTTGAGAATGTTCCTGATCACTGAAGGGGTGTTGGACTAAATGTCCTTTAAATGTCCCTTCCAATCCAAACCATTCTATTATCCTATGTTCAGAGGTCTAATGTTACTCCAGCATTGGTCTAGCCTTTTTATCAGCTGAAATGTTCTGCTTTTATCAGAGCTTGCCNAGAATATGGGGATGGCCAAATTAGGCACCTTTGCAGGGGTGACTCAATAATAGAGATCTTATTACTGTTTACAAATATGACACTGAGGACAGATGACACTGAAGACTGTAAAATTGCTTCTTATGTGCTTGCAGGCAAAGCCACTTTCCCCAATACCAATTTCCAGTTTTTTACCTGCTTTGAACAACTGTCATCTTGAGGGTTTTCCTTCTCCCATCACCTGTAGTGGATAACTTTGGGGCCCTTGCAAAAAGATCTTCATACGTCCCAGAGTTCTTTCATTCTGTCCATAAACTGCAGTTTAGTCTCTGTCACAGATCCATCCTATTTCTCCAGCCTGGACAAGTTCATCTGCCATCAGGAAAAGAAGAGCAGCCCTCTTCTCCACTGCCCACCCTCTCAGTGTTTAAACAGAATGTAAAATGTACACGTGTTCAATTGCACAAGGGCAAATCAAACATCTTTACCACCTGTCACAGATGTGATGACTGGACATAAGGCAGCAGGAACTGAAGCAAAAATGTGAAAAAAATACAAGAAAGTGATTTAATCCAACTCATGACTCCAGACTCATCAGGATCTTCCCTATAAATAACTATGATGTTGTTTTCCTTTCTTTTTCTGGACTTTGACTGTACTCCCACAGGCCCATTTGCGTATTTCCCACAGTGTCTCAGTGGAAAAAAAGTCTGATTTTACTGTGAAAAAAAATGGCATAAGCTGGCAGCCTCAGTTGCAATCAATTCACACTACCCAGTAAAGGAGACAGTTATGTCCCACTCCTTGCAAGAAACAGGATTCAGCCATTCCCATCATCACTGTGAGCAGTGATAACTGCCTAAGGACTGCATGTAGTGAGGAAGAGAAGGTTCTGTGTCTTCTCAGTTCCTTTTCAATTTCACTAGCAAATAATTGTATCCAACTTCTGTGTGTTTGCCTTGCTTGCACCCAAACCATTAGCTGCTAAGGGTCTGCTTTCTATCTGATTTGCTGGTATAAAATGTATAAATGCATTTGCTTTTTCAGCATTCTCTTCCTCTGTGTTTTGATCTCTGAGTCTGAGGAAATTAGGACCATACAGTTGAAAATGCCAGCAACTGCAGTTGATTTTGCTGCCTTTAAAAGTTGTCTTAAGCCTCATAACATGCCATATGCAGAAAGCAAATATAGTTTCAACAGTCTGAGGCAAGCGTCCAACACCATCCTATAAGTGGATCCCTAACTAAGGAGTAAATAAAACTGCCTTAAGTCTGGGGAGAAGGAAGAAGAGCTTAAGTTAAGAAGGATTTTAAAGCTGTTTCTTCTTTGATGTGGTTTTATTGCAAATCATCTTACAGTGTAAAGCTCAGCATTAAAACGGATGTCTTCTTCTCAGATCACCAGTGTGGAATTTACTCCGAGTTTCAAGAACCAAACAGTGCACTTTGTACATCCTTTAAGTATTGCCAAGGGATGGGATGTTTCCTAATCCATGGACACTATCTGCTTATCTTCTCAAGCCAGACCCCAAAGAAGCTGCATGTCTAGTTTGGATAACCACTTCACTGGGAGTTGAACTCTGTCCACTTAGTACCTGTCAGTTCCCATCCTGGACTGGCTTTGGAGAAGCTGCTGCACATTATGTGCACTCAGAAGGCCAAATGTAACCTGGGCTGCACCAAAACCACCATAGATGGCAAGAAGAGGGAGTGGATTCTATTCTACATCACTTTGGTGAGACCCCACCTGGAGTAGTATGTCATCAGAACAGGAAAGGCATGGACCTGGTGGAGTGGTTGCAGAGAAGGCTTCAAAAAATGATCTGAGAGGTGGGACACCTCTGGTTTGAGGACAGGCTGAGAGAGTTGGGGTTGTTCAGCCTGGAGAAGGTGACAGATTTTTTATCAGGGCCTATTTTGATGGGACAAGGGGTGATAGTTTTAAAGTAATGAGGGTAGATTTAGATTAGTGAGAAGGAAGAAATTTCTTGCAGTGAGGATGATGAGACATTAGGACAGGTTCCCCAAAGAGGTGGTAGAAGCCCCATCTCTGGAAACATTTCAAGCCAGATTGGGTGGGCTTCTGATCTATTTGAGAATGTTCCTGATCACTGAAGGGGTGTTGGACTAAATGTCCTTTAAATGTCCCTTCCAATCCAAACCATTCTATTATCCTATGTTCAGAGGTCTAATGTTACTCCAGCATGAAAACAAAACAGAGAGGGTGGACACTGGGTGCTGAGCATCTTATTTTTCACCCTATAGATCTCTTATAGTATCCCATTACTTGGCAATGCAGCAGTGGCCACAGTCAGTCACAGAAAGCCACAGCTGGAGAGGAATCATGGTCTTTTAATTAGCAGAAGCACCCCTAGAGGGATGGTGTCAGTGCTAGGACCTGCAGACTGAAATCCTGAATGCCATTTCCTATTCTGAACAAATACAACACATCTTCACCAATTCTTCTTAAAAACTGGAATATTAATTGAATTTCTCTGCTCATTCTTAGT
>VYZU01023930.1:0-19655 GCA_013401355.1 Ceyx cyanopectus | reverse complement strand
TAAAAATATACAACTAGGAAAATAAAGTATTGTATTTAGAATGGGGACCAGCAGTTTTTTGCTTTACTTTGTTTTTTCTGAATAATGAATCAGAAACCATTGCAAAGCCATAAAGAATCAATGATACTGTAATTATCTCTTATAATGAATATACTTTCTCATGTATTCTCTTTTACTGTTACTCCACAACAAATCTCAACAGCAGCAAGTACTAATGTGACTTACATTTATGTAACACAACTCAGCTCTTCCTCCATCAATAACTTACTATTGTTTCAAAATACCAAAATAATAATAATAACAGCAATAATTCTTGTTTTACCAAGTAAATAATTGCTTTCCCAAGCAGGTATATGGTATTTAAACACACTCCCCAAACACAGCTACTAGAGTGAAGTTTGCCTCCCAAAGACAATTCCATCCATTGAGTTTTGACAGGACAAACAACTCCATGGAGGAACTTAGTGAATATCTGGCAAACCATGGTTGTGGGTAAATTAATCTCCCAGGAAAATAAGAAAGCTAAGTTATTATGCTGTCTTGTTAAAAGTTGTGTATTTTTCTTCTATTTCTACAGCATTTGAATGCACCTTGAAGAGTAAAATGTAGTTTAATGCTCTGCTGACTGTATTGCTTGCAGGGAGATGCCTGAGCTACAACACGGGCTAATATTTAACTTATAACAAGCTCTTTGTTTTATACTCACAGTTTGTTCATTATCCTTCCCTGGATAAATATGTGACTGCAGTCCTATTTGATGGGCAATAGGAGAAAGCAGAGGTGAAAACTGTTCTACTCAATAAGACCTATTAGTTTCCCTTTGCTACAAACAAGCATTCCCAGCCTCAGAATTTCCCAGCTGATTTAAATCCTCTTCCTGCCCTTTTATACACGATACACACTTCTCTCTTTTGAATTTCTTTTTCAGTGCAAAGACAAAAAAAAAGCCAATTCAGTGTGGTGTGGAGCCAGCCAAGACCAGCAGCAGCAAGAGGAGCTGGAGGAGAAAGGGAAATGGTGCTGAAGAGGGGAACTGAGGTCTCCACCTCAAATGTCCTTCTGAATTGAAAAGGTCACTCCAGTTACAAAGCTGCTGCATTATTACTTCATGCAAATGTGGGCTGAGGTTTTTTTGAGCCCTTTAAAGGCTTTTTGTGTGTAGTTCCAGCCTGCACAGTTTGGGAGGTCAATGTTCTTGCTGCACCTTTGGACTGCTCTGAAACCAAGTGCTCAAGTGGCTGTAACAGGGCTCTTCATGCACAAGATCAGCTCCCCCTGCTCTTCTCATTCCCAGGTCTTGGAAAAGTGTGTTCACATCTCCACCACCATGCACCTGGGATGTGCTGAATCAAGGGAGGAGGCTAGGATAAAATGCCCTGTTTAATTTGATCATGTTTTTACAGGGAAAATAAAAGCCCACACCTCTCCTTGACTCTAATTAGAACAGCACATTAAGTGGCAGCAATGAAAATAAAGCCACTAACACAGATGCTTCTTGTCTTAGAAGTTTCAAAGAAGGAAAGAAAAAAGGCAGCACCAGAACTTGAGAGATCTGTAAACTTCTCAAAGGTATTTAGTTGTTTAATTCCACATTGCTTTAGTAAAACTTAAGCCCCTAAATACATTTAAAGATATATATTGTCTATGATTCCTTAATAACTAAAGTGCAAGGTCCTACAACTGAGCCAGGGCAACCCCTGATACCAGCACAGGCTGGGGGGGATCCTGCCCCTCTGCTCCCAGGGCTCTGGGGAGACCCCCCTGCAGGGCTGGGGCAGCTCTGGAGGCCTCAGCAGAGCCAGGGAGCTGCTGGAGCAGGGCCAGAGGAGCCCCAGCAATGCTGGGAGGGCTGGAAGCCTGGACTGGGACAGACTGGGAGAGCTGGGGGGGTTCAGCCTGCAGAGGAGAAGCTCCAGGGAGACCTTCTGGGGGCCTGGCAGAGAGATGGGGACAGAGTTTGGAGCAGGGGCTGTTGGGACAGGACAAGGGGGGATGGTTTTATGCTACAAAAGGGGAGATTTAGATGAAATAGAAGGACATTTTTGAAACTGAGGGTGGTGAGACTCTGGAGCAGGTTGCCCAGAGAGGTAGGAGTTGCCCCATCCCTGGAAATATTCGAGGTCAGGTTGGGGGGGCTCTGAGCACCCTGCTCTAGTTGCAGATCCCTGCTCCCTGGAGGGGGGTTGCACTGGGTGACCTTTAAAGGTCCCTTTCAACCCACAGCATTCTATGATTCTAGATCTTAGACCTTTAAAGCCAGAACATAATTTCTTGCTTTAACTGTTAAGTGCCAGATATAAAGAGGTAGAAAAAACCAACAGGATAGTAAAATGTTATTCTCCAGCTTCCGCAGTTCAGCCAAAAAAAAAAGAACTTCTGCAGGGTCCAAATGCAGTAGAGCTGGAGTTGATGAATCTCTACTGGCCTGTGAACTTCACTGCCAACCTCTCTTACATTCCTACTGTAAGGGTCTCAAAATGTCATTGTAATAATAAAGATTAATAACAAAATAACAGGGACTACCAACTCCATAGATAGGATGTCTTTTCACAGGATTTTTCATGTAACTGCAGTGTAAGTTTTGGAGATGTTGCTTTTTCAGTGTTTTTTATGTTACTGCAGGAATCAGAGAGAAATAATTTCTTTGACATGTTATGTAAACCCAACAGAGAAATGCTGGAGGGAGGATTTGGGAACTGCTAGTTGCATATTCTACTGGTATAAAGAAAGGAAGGATTAGGATAATTTCTGCACCTTTGATGGGCTTGTATTATCTCCAGGTATTGCTGAATCATTGAGACCACAGAACTTCCACCTGGAAGTTGTAAAAACATTGGGGACAAGCAGCATTTCTGTCTAAAATTCTCTACTTTGCTTCATGTATTGAATTTTTTGGTTTCCTTTTTTAAATGCCACCATGGAGAATATCACCAGATGTGCCTACAAGGTCTTTTCTGACCACCATCCCCCTGCACATATCTAGAGACATAAATGGAAGGACTGCAATTCTTCTGGAAAGAAAAAGAAAATATTTTGCAACTTGCCATTATCTTATAAATTTATTTACCAAGTAGCATAAAGAAAATAAGTTTTAATCTCTCATTGGGTATCTTCCCCCTTGAGAGCTTTACATTGTACAACACAAGTAGATCTGTGAATGTCCAAGGAAACAGTAGGAAAAATCATGGCCACAAATGTGATGTGGGAAAAGGTTTGTGCACCTGATATTAATCATATTGAACCACACACTTCATGAGCAGCAAGTATATTTAAAAACCCATCATCCTAACCATTCTTACCCCTAAGATACCCAGTTTAAACATTCTGTATTGCAGGGTGTTAGCAACAGATGGACTGTTACGGTGTGTGACACAAATACCTACTAAGAATTAAATATATTTTGTATCAATATTGTGGTTGGGAAATACATATCCTCATGAAGAGTCATTCCTGTGAGTAAGCAGCATGGTCTGGTTTTAACTGGGGGGGGAGGTGCTGGGGAATAACAAAATCATTCCATGGAATGGAGTAACTACCTGCAACAGCTCCATTTTTATAGGCAGTCAATTTTAAATTGTATATAGTACACAAATTAAAGGAAATAATAATGATTCACAGAAGAAATTTTTAGTGTAGGGTGAATTTTTACAGGTTTAATGAAAATCAAGGCTTAGGGCTGGGCCAGCCACTAGACCTATAACAGATGCTCTCTGTTAAGCCCTCTCCTTCTCTGACACCCCTCTGGCCTTTTCTCAGGCAGTTCTTCCTGTACTCAAGTTTTATTATGCTTTCTGCAATAAAATCAAAGAGGGCCACTTGATTACATTACACAATAGAGTATCTGACTCAACCTGATATATATCTTTAAGATTTTTGCAAACCCCAGGATTGCTAATGTTGAAGCCAATAAGAAGCAAAATTAGCTCTAGCACTCTTTTCTTGAGCAACTCAGACACTAAAAAAGAAAATCACATGGTAAAATTGCTTCCCACTCTTAAATCCTGTGCTGTGTCACAAGCTAAATAGCTCTAAATTCCCATAAAGTCTATCTGCTCCTGAAGGAGGTGATCCATCAGCTTGTTAGTATTCTGTTTGCAGGTTAAATATTCACTAATGGTTTATTAACACATATATTGTAGTTGATCAACTTTGATTAATGGCCCAGTGCTACAAAGTTTCTCATATTTAATACATATTTTCAGTATTTCCTTATTGCTTTATCAAAATAAATTACAATAACTGTCTAATAATTGTAAATCAATACAAACCACGGAGTAAATAATTCTGAAGCAGAGAGCTGTTAAAAAGTGAAATGTCAGTCCAAACTTCTCTTTCAATGCTTTATTATACTTTGCCTGCTGATTTTTAGGTTTTTCTGAACCCTCAGCAATGCTAGGACACTATATTGGTTGAACCACCTCACTTGGACACAATTTCTCTTCTTGTCTCAGTTCATTGAGATTAGGATCTTTGCTACAGGCTGAAGAGGGAAGTGTGATTCCTGAGGTCTTGTGGTTAACTTTATTTTACTTTGCCTCTGGCTCTCCTTTGCTTTCTCTTCTATTTAGTTCTTTTAATTGAAACTTGTGCATGCACTGAAACCAACAGAACCTTGTATGTGTACTTTGAATAGAATGAACCACAGATATTTGGTTTCAGCCTTAAGAAGACACATCTTGCCTAGATTGAGGTTGGAAGGTGTAGCTTTTCAGTGGCTGCTCCCCTGGGTGTCCTCCACCCTCAATGGAAAGAAAAACCCATTTTTAAAGAGCAGTTCCCAGAGTGGCTATGTGAAGCAGGCAGGATACATCTTCCTCCACAGCTGACAAAAAAAAAAGGGATGACTAACTTTGATTTGACACCTACCTTTTGGCTGGCTAAAGTTAAGGAGGATGACTCATACTGTTAGTGTACTGGTCTCCCTCTTTAGAGAACAAGAATTTTGTTTATTGCTCCTGTCTTTATGTAGCCCTTGCTCCAAAATGTCTTCTAGTCTTCTGGTCTTCCCAAAACATATTTGACAGCATCAGTCTATTGAGCTGAAATCACAGGTCAGAGTCAAAGCTTTGTGGAGACCAAAAGCCCCTGGGTTTAACTGCAGGAAGTGTTATTTGGTGAAGAGGCTTTCAATAAATGTTAGTCTGGTTATTTGCCCTGGATTGGCCAATTTGTTTAATGCTTCCTCCTCTTTCAGAGTGGGCCATTACATCTGGGATGATTTTGGGTAGTCAGGATCCTAGTGTGAGTGCAAGTACTTCTAACAACAAAGGCTGTGCTGGAGTGAACCAACCCCTGCCAGCACAACAGGCTCTTAAAATCACTGCTAGTTCTTGCAATCCTCATTAAAAATCACTTCTCACCAGTTCTATTGACAAGCACCAAGGTACCTTCTCTGAAGATTTCTGCTACCACATCTCTGCTCAGGGAAGTCTTCCAATGCTTGATGAGAACAACTTAATTTAAGACACCCCCACACCCCTCCTTACAGCTGAATATCTACATTTGCTTTGCTGCATGGAAATAGCTTTTTTTTTTTTACTAAAAAACCCATCATAAACTACTGATATAAGCAAACCTTGATAAATTTTTGCCTGCTGGTCAATAAACTGATTTAACTGTCAATGTAGCCTTCTTAGCAGTATCTCCTAGTATTACAACACAGCTTGGTGCTGCTCAAGAATTAAAATCACATCCACAACTTCAGCTGCAGGCAGTAGATGGAGATGACCCAACATATCTCAGAAATAAAGCTTATAAGAGTATTTAGGTGAGCTGCTCTGCAGGAAGTTTTCTGGATTACTTAAAAATATCAGAGACAAACAAAACCAAGTGAGGTACATGGGAGAATGAAGTACACAAGATACTAATTCTCAGCATCAGTGAGTTCTAGTGTGCAACTGAAGCCCAGAAACACATGCNTAGAGTATCTGACTCAACCTGATATATATCTTTAAGATTTTTGCAAACCCCAGGATTGCTAATGTTGAAGCCAATAAGAAGCAAAATTAGCTCTAGCACTCTTTTCTTGAGCAACTCAGACACTAAAAAAGAAAATCACATGGTAAAATTGCTTCCCACTCTTAAATCCTGTGCTGTGTCACAAGCTAAATAGCTCTAAATTCCCATAAAGTCTATCTGCTCCTGAAGGAGGTGATCCATCAGCTTGTTAGTATTCTGTTTGCAGGTTAAATATTCACTAATGGTTTATTAACACATATATTGTAGTTGATCAACTTTGATTAATGGCCCAGTGCTACAAAGTTTCTCATATTTAATACATATTTTCAGTATTTCCTTATTGCTTTATCAAAATAAATTACAATAACTGTCTAATAATTGTAAATCAATACAAACCACGGAGTAAATAATTCTGAAGCAGAGAGCTGTTAAAAAGTGAAATGTCAGTCCAAACTTCTCTTTCAATGCTTTATTATACTTTGCCTGCTGATTTTTAGGTTTTTCTGAACCCTCAGCAATGCTAGGACACTATATTGGTTGAACCACCTCACTTGGACACAATTTCTCTTCTTGTCTCAGTTCATTGAGATTAGGATCTTTGCTACAGGCTGAAGAGGGAAGTGTGATTCCTGAGGTCTTGTGGTTAACTTTATTTTACTTTGCCTCTGGCTCTCCTTTGCTTTCTCTTCTATTTAGTTCTTTTAATTGAAACTTGTGCATGCACTGAAACCAACAGAACCTTGTATGTGTACTTTGAATAGAATGAACCACAGATATTTGGTTTCAGCCTTAAGAAGACACATCTTGCCTAGATTGAGGTTGGAAGGTGTAGCTTTTCAGTGGCTGCTCCCCTGGGTGTCCTCCACCCTCAATGGAAAGAAAAACCCATTTTTAAAGAGCAGTTCCCAGAGTGGCTATGTGAAGCAGGCAGGATACATCTTCCTCCACAGCTGACAAAAAAAAAAGGGATGACTAACTTTGATTTGACACCTACCTTTTGGCTGGCTAAAGTTAAGGAGGATGACTCATACTGTTAGTGTACTGGTCTCCCTCTTTAGAGAACAAGAATTTTGTTTATTGCTCCTGTCTTTATGTAGCCCTTGCTCCAAAATGTCTTCTAGTCTTCTGGTCTTCCCAAAACATATTTGACAGCATCAGTCTATTGAGCTGAAATCACAGGTCAGAGTCAAAGCTTTGTGGAGACCAAAAGCCCCTGGGTTTAACTGCAGGAAGTGTTATTTGGTGAAGAGGCTTTCAATAAATGTTAGTCTGGTTATTTGCCCTGGATTGGCCAATTTGTTTAATGCTTCCTCCTCTTTCAGAGTGGGCCATTACATCTGGGATGATTTTGGGTAGTCAGGATCCTAGTGTGAGTGCAAGTACTTCTAACAACAAAGGCTGTGCTGGAGTGAACCAACCCCTGCCAGCACAACAGGCTCTTAAAATCACTGCTAGTTCTTGCAATCCTCATTAAAAATCACTTCTCACCAGTTCTATTGACAAGCACCAAGGTACCTTCTCTGAAGATTTCTGCTACCACATCTCTGCTCAGGGAAGTCTTCCAATGCTTGATGAGAACAACTTAATTTAAGACACCCCCACACCCCTCCTTACAGCTGAATATCTACATTTGCTTTGCTGCATGGAAATAGCTTTTTTTTTTTTACTAAAAAACCCATCATAAACTACTGATATAAGCAAACCTTGATAAATTTTTGCCTGCTGGTCAATAAACTGATTTAACTGTCAATGTAGCCTTCTTAGCAGTATCTCCTAGTATTACAACACAGCTTGGTGCTGCTCAAGAATTAAAATCACATCCACAACTTCAGCTGCAGGCAGTAGATGGAGATGACCCAACATATCTCAGAAATAAAGCTTATAAGAGTATTTAGGTGAGCTGCTCTGCAGGAAGTTTTCTGGATTACTTAAAAATATCAGAGACAAACAAAACCAAGTGAGGTACATGGGAGAATGAAGTACACAAGATACTAATTCTCAGCATCAGTGAGTTCTAGTGTGCAACTGAAGCCCAGAAACACATGCCATGTGTTTATGAAGAACTAAGCATTCCCAGCTCTCTGTTGTAGCAGGTACAAACAAGTCTCTATGTTGGAAGATGATGTGCAATGGAAAAAAAAAAACGGATCTCGCTGGTAAAACAGAAGCTGTTGAAATCATTTTGGCTGCTCAAGTGGGCTCCTGCCATCCCGAGCTCAGCAGCAGTTGNCCAGCTCTCTGTTGTAGCAGGTACAAACAAGTCTCTATGTTGGAAGATGATGTGCAATGGAAAAAAAAAATAATCTGATTTTCCCCAAAGGACAATGTAACTTCTTGCAGAAGTGCATAAACCATGGTCTAATATTGAAGATTTATAGATGATAAACTCAGAAGACACCATTATGTTCACCTAGTCTGACTTTGGTGCAGTTCATAATATATATTATTTTTCCCTAAGTGCTTCGTGTATCAAGGTTAAAAGTTTTGGCAGCATTAGAACTCTTCTCCTAGAAAAAAAAAATTACACATAAAGATTTAAAATGATGGGGAATCAATCACATATTTTTGTTACAGAATCTCCCTAGTTTAAAAATGTGTGTTTTATTTCCAAAATGATTTAAATTATTTTGTCCACTGGTTTTTGGCATGATTCTATCAGCTAAAGAGCTTTCCATTATCTGAAGTCTTCTCTCCATGTTCCTACTTATAGATTAGAACCTGTCTTAATAATAATCTTTTCTCAGATAAATGAAATCAATCTTGTTTAGTCTTTGACTGTAAAGGTTTTCCAGACCTCAATAAATCCAAACACTCTTGTAAACTCTCTGCTTTGCAAGATGTGGTTTCATATCTGAAATATCTAACATATCCTCTTCTATTTGCATTACTTTTCCTGATTTTATTGAAATTTCTGCAGTTTAAATCAGGTCACCTCACCAAAGGATTCAGAATGCTCTGTGAAATCAGCCCTTCATTGCAATTATTTCTTATAACTCAAAACTCTTGCTGATAATTAGTGTAGGGATGCTGTCTGATCCCTCACCTCACATCTCCATGCATTACAGCAATAATCTGGATTTGATGAGGTTTGTAGAGATTTATGATGGAACATATTCCTGTCATGTTTGCAAAGACTCCTCTCAGACAAACACAGGTTTTTGTCTTCCTTTTATTTCTTTCTATCACAGCTTAAAATGCCAGTTCAGCTTTTCACTTCTGGATGGCTGTTTCATAGATGATTTGATTTACTTATTTGATTTTAATTCCTTTTGCCTTTAATTAACTGATTTGGTGATCTAGTTGCAAATACCTTCCTTCAAAATTTACCAAAATAGCTGGCAGAGTTTAGATGCTGATTGGTCAAAGGCTGCAAATACCACAGACTACTTTCTTTACTTGCACATGAGAGGTGCTAACAGGATTTGTGGCAGCATATGGGCTAGTTTCACATCACTTCTAAAATACTTCCAAGCTACCTCACCCCATGGAGTAGTCACAGAGATACTGACTTGGTTACTCTGTTGTATATGAGGAAAGGCTTTTGTAGTTCTAAGCTTAAAGGAGTCCATTTAGGGAAGAGTGTCACTATACTGCCAATTTTTCATCTTTTTTTTTAACCTTTCTTCTCATTTACATGTGTTTCAACTGTCTTACAGAAGGTGGTAGCAGCTACTCTAGAGAAAGCTTTGTGCCTCTTACATGACTTCCTTTTACAAGAAATTCTGTGAAATACATGGGGGTTTTAAAGTTGGAGACCACTTTGCTCTTTAATCCTATTTTTTTATATAGAAAGCAGTTGAAATAATTCTTCTCAAGTGAAAATATGTTAAGGAATAGGAACATTCCATGTGTTTTTCATGTGTTTACAGCCAAGAAGTCAAATTTAAATCAGAATTTCAGCACCATAATCTTTTAGCAAATGTTACCAGCTGTTCAGCTCCACACTTTCTTCCTTCTAAGAGGGAGTAAGAAAGTGAAAATCCATCATATCAGTCAGCTAGTGCTTCTCAGTACCCTTACCTTGACAGATGATACATCAGAGTGCCCATCTTTCTGGAAACTTTATTTTTAATAGGCTGAGATCCATCTTCCTGCAAATACTGAAATAAAAATATGCACCAAGTCATTTGTAACTGACTTGAGCCTATATATATATAAATATGCTTGCTTTTTATATGTTCTTCTGATAAATAGTACTAAAATTTTCTTCTACATCTATTTTTTCTGTCTGCCTATATTGGTTTGCACTGAAATGGCCAATGAAAGTGGCATGGCTGCTCTTGTACTTTGATATACTTCCAAATGCAAAGAAGTGAGAGAACATTAAAAAGAGAAAAAAAAATAAAAAGGAGAAGTCTAATTGGCCTAAATTTTTTGAGAAATTAAAAAAAAACCAAACAAACAAAAAACCAAAACAAACAGGGGAAAAGAAATCCTCCAGAAAGGGAAATACAAAAGTAAAAACCACAATAAAGCTTTTTCAAAGTAATACAGTCAAAGACATCCCCCAAAAAATCCTTCTTCATACATACAGAATTATGTATTACATACAATTCTAAATGATATATTTAATATCATATAATTATATTGTTTCCTCCCTATATGTTATATTACCCAGACTGCATTATTTTCCCATAGCTGTGCAGAGCCCTGCATGATAATGTCAGATGCTACTGTAATAAAGTTCAATATATAAGCTTACTATAATAAAGAAAAATAAATTCTCTGGGAATGAACATGGCTTTTAAACACTATAATCTTTGTTCATACAATAGCAAAACAGTGTTTTCACCCTGAACAGCTAAAATATGTAAAGTAAAATAGCCTCTAATCTGGGCTTTGTGCCAGACAGGTGTGACCTTGGTGGCAATGGGAAATAACAGGCAGCTCACACTGTACATTTCTAGTAATATAGAAACAATCCTAGAAAATATGATTAAAATTTTTTTTTTTCTCCTCTGTAGCAAACAAGAACTGCTTTGAAAAGGCAGTTGAAACCACACACCTTCTATACCAACCTGGGTAGCCTAAAAACACTGGGGTTTCTGGATGGCAAAGCTGCAGTAAAGTGAGGAAAACAAATGGGGCATATTTAAACCCAGGACATTTTGTATTTTCATTTGTTATATAGGGGAGCTTGCCAAATGTCTGCATAACTCAGATGCAAGCTTCATTTGCAAACACCCTTACCTTATCTTTCTTTAAATCCTGGTTTCATAGAATGACAGAATTGCCACAGTTGGAAAAAACCTTGAAGGTCACTGTGTCCAACCATCAACAGAAAACCAACAAACCAACTAAACAACCAACAAAACATCCAACCAACCAAACCAAACCACAAAAAAAACCCCAAAACAGAAAAGCCTACCTCACCATCCCACTAAGCATGTCCTGGTGTGCCTCACCTGCATGTTTTTTGAACACCTGCAGGGATGGTGACTCCACCACCTCCCTGGGCAGCCAGGTCCAGCACCTGACTGGTCTTCCAGTAAAGAATTTCTTCCTAGTAGCTAATCTAAACATCCCCTGGTGCAACTTCAGGCCAACTTCAGGCCTAGTATCTAATCTAAACCTCCCCTGGTGCAACTTCAGGCCCAACCTCAGGCCTAGTATCTAATCTAAACCTCCCCTGGTGCAACTTCAGGCCCAACCTCAGACCTAGTATCTAATCTAAACCTCCCCTGGTGCAACTTCAGGCCAACTTCAGGCCTTTAGCTCTGTTGATATTTACTTAAGAGGCCACATTGATCCCACTACAGCCTCCTTTCAGGAGAAAGTGATGAGTTCTCCACTCAGCTTCTTCTTCTCCAAACTAACCAATCCCAACACTGCCCTCCTCCTGCTGGACACACCATTCCTCATGAATGCCAGCAGGACAGTGACCTTCTGGGCCACATGCTGGCTCATGTTCAGCTGGGTGCCACCAGCACCACCCAGTTCAGGACACAGCCTTGTTAAACCTCATACAATTGCCTTTGGCCCCTTGATCCTACCTGTCCAGATCCCTCTGCAGAGCCTTCCTACCCTCAAGATACCTGCAGCTTACAGCTCATCTCTCTCATAACCCACTCATGCCTTCCACTTCAGCTCCTGGTCTCCTTTCAACCTCTACCCTTGCATTAGCAACAACAAAAATACTAGAAATGCATGAAAACTTGATTTCATTTTTGTTATTGTCTGCTGACTAAAATGAAAAAAAAAATCAATATTTACTTTTGATAATTTATTTTGCTTTCATTTCTAGTCAGTCTGGTGAATATGAAAGGAAAGATGAAATTATTTTGAATTGGAAAAGTACTGGCTTGACTCTAAACAAAGTAATTAAAATCTTTTCATAAACTCTATTTTTATTATAAAGGAATTGATTTTTTAAACATTTGTTATTTTAAAATGATTTTTTCTAGCTGTTTTCCTTTTTTCAAACAGTACACACACATTTTGATTGACACGATTCAGCTTATTTTTGTTTTCATCAGATTCAATAGGTATGATTTCCAATACTCCAAAACATAAATAAGACAGAAAACATTGTAATATTTCTTTGCTAATATAATTTCTGTTCAAGTTCAGCCTTCATGTCCTGTTTTCATGTGTTCATGTCTTAATCTGTACAGTTAGCTGGGCAATGATGCCTCTGGTTAGTGTTTGTGCAACACCTGCCACCAAATTTTCAACCTCAGTATGGAAATTCTATTTATAGCCCAAAATCCAGCAAGGGATGGAACTCACCTACCTTCCCAGATTTAAACTGAGATCAGATACCTCCCAACAGAACAAAAATAGTCACATGAGGAAAAGAATCATATAGCCAAGTGGAAGCACTTAAGGATTGTTTAATGTCTGTGTACAAAGCCATTAATGAGAACATAGATTTTGCCAAGGAAGTTGGCAAGAGATGATGAGAGAAGAATCCTTAAAGGATTTATCTATACCCATTAGCTTATACCTTTAAGGAGACAACGTAAAATGATTTTGTTAAGGTGTCAACTTAAAGGTCTAAAAAATGTTGGAGTAGCTTTGGATGAGAAAATTCACCTTTTGGTGTGCTTTAAATAGCTTTCAGAGCCAGATCGAGTTGGGACAAGAGTACAATTACTTGAGGAGAACTGACTGCACATGGCTCCTGTTGGGAGATCAAAACATCCAACCAAGGAGCAACCAACTATCTATCTAAGTATCTAGTGCAGTCAGATCAAAAATGGGTAGAGTACATGCATACATTTATTTATGTATTTGTATTATCTTTTTTTTTCTTTTTAATTGGCATTTGGAAAGAAAATATTCTTATTACATAAGGATTTGCTCACAGCTCACATATATCCAAAGCTATTGATGCTCTTCACCCAATCCTGGGTTGTTTGTAGGAATGGGACATTGCAAAGTTGTTGTAGGCTTCTGGAACAATGGTTGTCTTCTTCATTACATCATTGCCAAACAGACTTTTTAATTAAAAAAAAAAAAAAAAAAAAGAAAAGATAGGTGCTCAGCATAGGATTTGTCTTCTATGCTCCCCAGCTGTAGTATATGCCATGTTCTGCAGACTCAGGACCTCCTAGATCTATGGGATGGTCCCATTCAGTGGCAGAAATGTGGGTGTGGGGCAATGATCTCAAATTTCTGGTCCATTTTCAATTAGGATATGCAGTGTCCTTTCCTGATACAACATAAAGGACATAGAGTGTCAGTATAGCCTTAGGATATCATAAAAAATAACTGCACTAATTATTCCTAGCTGAATTATAGAATGAAGGGATCCTGAGTGCTTATTTTTTTGGTTGTTTTTTTTTCTTTTTACACCCCTCCACTCTGATCCTCCTCTGATCCTGTAGCACTTTACAGTTTCAGGAGTATAATCAGCAATTCTGTGTGAAAATTTATCATCTGATTAAACACTGTAGGCTCAGCCCGATAGGAAGAACTGCCTAAAAATAAGGAATCAATTTTGAACCAAGTGTTGTAATTTTAAAATCACTACTAAAAGGTATGTGCTAATGTGATTAGTCAGGGATGTAATTAGAAACATTTTGATGATGGCTTGAGTGTATGACATTTCTTGCTTAGCCATGAATTTTGGAAATTATACAATCTGATTCAAGTTCACAGATTCACAGATATTAGGGGGTGGAAGGGACCTAGAAGATCATCTAGTCCAACCCCCCTGCCTGAGCAGGGGCACCTAGACCACGTCACCCAGGAACAGATCCAGGCACGTCTTGAGTGTCTCCAGAGATGGAGACAAGTTCTCAAAGTTACTTTTGGTTTGAACTCTGTACACTATAGAATTGGAAAAAAAAATAATTGTCAATTCCTTAGAGGTGATGCTCTTCTGATGGTCCCCCTGAAAGCCTTTGTTACAACACTGCACCTCTGTCACAGCCTTTATTCAGAGCAAAAAGCAATTTCGAGCAACCCAGCTTCATGTCAGATTGAGCAAAGATTAATCAGACTTGCAATCTTGAAGAGAGTCTTTAGGGAAGCACATTATACAGACACATTTAGCACACGCTCTGCTGCTGAGCTGTCCAGTTCTTAGCCATCCAGTGAAGCTTCATGGTGAAGTCACAGTCACAGAGTGTGAGGGGTTGGAAGGGAGCTAGAAGATCATCTAGTCCAATCCNCACTGGATGGCACTGAGCAGAGTCTGGCTCCATCCTCCCTACACTGCCCTGAACATCTTGACAGACACTGCTGAGCTCCCCCCTCAGTCTCCTCTTCTCCAGGCTAAAGAGCCCCAGCTCTCTCAGCCTCTCCTCAGCAGGGAGATCTCCACTCCCTTCAGCATCTTGCTGCCCTGCTCTGGACTCTCTCCAGTAAATCTCTCTCCAGTGAACCACACTGCACTGCAGATTGGGCCAAGGAAAGCAGTACTTGAGCTAGGACTACCTTTCAGAGGCTTGGCTGTGGGAGAACATAAAAATCAGGGTCACTGCTCCCCTGTGAATGAGGCCAATATCTTACAAAATCAGGTGGTACTTTGTATCTGCTTGTTCTAGTGGGAGTTCTGTTGCTAGGGGTCATGATCTGATTGTTTTGGTGGAAAACTAGTAAAGAAAGGTGCTTTTTGTAAAGGTCTTATTAAAAAAAACCAACAGTTTATAAACACAACCAGAAGAGTATTAAATGGATACAGATAGAAAAGACTTCAGTGAGTGCCAGTTTTCTGGATGGTTCTGCATTCATGTGAGGAAGGAAAAACAGAGAGTTTGGGATAGAAGCTGGGACTGCAACTATAAGAACACATTGAAGTTTGGCAATGTAGATTTGATGCCCTTTGTGTGTAGGGATCTGAATCAGCAGTTTTATCTTTAATAAAATATTAAAAAAAACCAAACAAACCCAAACATTTTCTTGGTGTATTTGAAAACTGTTCATTTTGGGGAAAAATAACCAATATTTTTAATGACTAGCTGTTCAGAATCAGCCTACTGTACAAAAAAAACCTGCACAACATTTTGCTTCTGTGTACACAGAAGAAAAAGTGGATATTTTCAAGGTTGTACAACCTGTCTTTTTTGTTTTGGTTTTTTTTTCCTTCCTCTGTGAAAGCTCTGTATAGTCCTCTGTATAATTTGCCAAATCAAATGTTCTTTCACATAATCAGTGATGGATGGAATGTGCAGATGTTTCATCATCATTTAGTACTGAGTAAACCTCTCTCTAGATCCAGTTTCTCCAGATCTCCTTATCCATTATGTACTACCCTGTTCAAAACTATGACTGATTTTTGCTATACTGAATCCTTTCCACAGAGTGACTTTCTTTAATACTCTCTTACTTTAAAATAAATGCCATTTATTATTTTTTCCTGTGGCATTCTGGTTTTAGTTTGTGTTTTATGTCTGTTCTTCTGGTTCTCTTTTTTTATATTCAGAGGGGATGTTGGGTATGGTTATTTCAGGATTAACCCATCTTTTATCAAAAGGTTAAAAAACCTTCTCTGTACTGCAGGCTTAGTATTTCTCATGGCTTAGCTGGGCATAGGGAAGTGTTAAGGGTATTATGGCAAATGTTTGGCACAATGGGGTGAGTCCACAACTCCCCTGACACTGCAGTGACTGTGAGAAAGGGACAGTAACCACAGGCTGATTAAATATCAATATCTTGGAGGAAAACTGGCACCCTGTGACTTGTCTTTCTTGCTCCTGACATATTGCAGACTTTTGTTTAAAGTGTGCACAATTTTGTAGATACTTGGAGACTTTCAGCAGCAGCAAAGATAAAACAGAATCACTTTTGTTCTCCTGCTAAAGCTCTTTTCATGTAGTGTCATTAGCTACTTAACAGCCATGTTTATTCTGAATGTCTTGTACATCAGGCTATGGGACCAAGAACATTCTTCACTCTTTTTTTTTTCCTAAAACAAACATTCTGAACACATTTTCTAACTCAGGTTTATGAACCACCATTAATCCTGCTGTAACATCTGCCCTGGCTGATCCCAGAACTCTGCATGACCCCCCAAAATGTCAGAGCACGACTGCCCCACTAGTCCATAATCCTCTCACTTTGGTGATTTGCCTAAAAACTCAAAAATGTGAGTGGGGGAGGAGGTCAAACTGATCCCTAACAAGACAGTTGTGACAAAATCATGTAGGCAGATTTCTTTTCCTTTCAAACCTGGAGCAATACAAGCAGATGAGAACTAACGAGTATCAATCTGGTACAAAATCATCTCTTTTTAGTTGGAGTAATGTGGATTTCTCCTATTTGATGATTTGGCCCTTTAGTTCTCATTAGTGACAAATAAATACGTTTTTATAGACAGAGTTGAAAAAAACCACATTAGCTCTGAAGACTGTTCCTGGGTTCTGGTGTAATACCACTTGGATTAAGTTGGGAAAACTTAATTAAAACCAAAACATCTGAATTTCTCAAGAGATTGAAGTGCAGTTTGTTTCCTCCTTTCTAGGGATGTGTCTGACCCTGTTTATTTTCTGTTGTAAAGTAAATTATACACACAAAACAATTGCTGGACTCGAGTTGTACTGTGTTTTTATGAAGGAACAGTTTTGTGCTGCCCTCAGTAGGGGGACAGACAAGAATTTAACATTTACCTCTGCTGTTTGCCAAGAGCCAGCTGGTCAGACATCATCTGTGTATTACCAGGACAACTGGCATAAGCAAATCTTGATGAGGCATGTCTTTATGGGGGGTCAAAAACCTGAACACAATCAAAGTTGGAGATACTTTAAGATTTTGAGAGGGATGTATAGAAAATATAGGACAGAAATCCACAGAAAGATAATTGCACTTCATGCTTACATTACTGAACACTGAGGCCCTTTTAAGTTGAGCTTTCCTAGCAAAGCTGCAATAGCTTGACTACATTAGGGTCCCTCATCATTTAATAGTTTTTAGTTGATTTTATAAATACAGAAAAACCTAGAGCTGTCTGTCCTGCTGTAGCTGAAGCAGGACACACACATAGAAAAAAACACAATGTGGGGACTTTCACAAAGAAAAACCAAAAAACCCCACCCCCAAACCTGCAGAAACCTCTTTTTGTGCCATTTGCTAGAGGCTTCTTGCTCACTGAGCAGCCTGCAGGAGGTGAGGGGGAGAAAAGCAGTCCCCACTCCTGCTGTTTGGCATGAGAAGCAAAGAACCTGAAATCCATTTATTGCCTGAAACCAGAGTCTAGTGCCTGCAGTCAGTCCACTTGAGCACTGGAAAGGCAGCCTTTCTGATTTCCATTTTACTGACACGAAAATGGTTTGAGGATGAAATGTGAAGACACAGGAGGCTCAGAAGTTGTGTGTGAGCCAACACAGGGGAGGTCTGCAGAAGAGGCAGCAGCAGCACCTCCTCTCCTGTGCTGCAGTCTCACCTCTGAGCACTCATTACTATGGCTCTGCTTCACAATAAAGGTGTCAGCTTTAGTTCAGCTCACACTTTTGGTTCCAGGGAGCTAGCACCTGCTTTTGAATTTCCTCTGGCCTGGCATGACAGGATTTTCCAAGTGTGTATCATTACACATTGGCTTCAGTAATTTGGACAGACTCATTAAACAGCATCCTTTTTGTCTTTACAGCAGCAGCATATTTAATGTGTTACATAACACACCTACCTGGACTACTCTGCTTTTCTTGAAGGGCAGTTTAGTTCTGTTTGGCCACATTTATCTAAGCATCTAAGTCTCGTTTTGAAGATGCCAAATGTTCTTTCCATTACTATTCTGGTCACTTTTGGAGTTTCGTTATAATTTATAATGATACAGTTTTCATAGAGAAGCTGGAGATAAAAGAGAGAGATGAGGCAATTTTTCAATAGACATCCACTGTCACCTTATAAAAAACCCCTGTTATAAAATAAAAGTCCTCATTGTATCAGAGTCTATTGGAAGACCTAAGAGTTTGCTAAGAAAATATTCTTCCTGAAACATAGTGTTTGGAAATAACATTACAAAAGACTCTAGTAGGGGAGAGGCAAGATGAATAATATGACACTATTAAAGCATAATTGCTCCATATCTTACTTTTTACAGGTTCAGCTGAGATCTGATGTCCACACAGCTATTAACTCATCAAACTACCTCATATTTTACATCTTTAGAACTCCCTGCAACTAATAAAAGGTAGAGAAATACAGGTTTGAGCTGAACAAATGGGGGATCTTGTGATAACCACCTTTGCTCACTCCTTTTCCCCACTGTGATTAGCATTAGGTGCCTCATTATGGCAGATTGTGCTGCTCCTTGTGGAAGAATATTCTACATGGGTCAAGGCACCACACACATATTTATGTTCAAATAATGTTATGATTGTTTGCATGTTTTAATCTTCAATCATTAGTAAGATTTAAAAAACCATTTATAGGTTTGAATAAATGAGACTTGAGCTCCAAGAGTTTTTTACTGTTAGGGAAATTGAGAAAGTATCAGTAACACACAGTTTGTGCACTCTGCATGGGATGGCCAGTGTTGGCAATTACCTTCCAGAAAATCAGCTGCTTGAATGGTAAATTTATCTTTTTTTCCTCTCCACATCATCTTGAACATCTTCATTTTGTCATCTGCTTTCATGGTGGGTGTATTTCTATGTGCTGCCTCAAATGTGTTCACAGCTAGTGCAGCAAAGACAGATATTCTTAGGACTCAAATCCTTTTTACTGCTACATAAATTTCCTTTAAAACCTTTAAAACCACTGTGTCACACACACTGACTCCCAGTCTGACATGCTTTTGCCATGTCTAGAACCTGCCTGATGCCTCCAAGCAGTAGCAGGTCTTCTTTGAGCATACACATCCACAGAATCAATTTATCTCTATATTCCCAATACATGCTGACACATAAAGCAAATATACATAATAAAAACCATCTGATACATGCTGCTTTGCTGTGCATGGGAGAAAATAATGCAGTAACAGACACACCTAAATGTCTGTGCCTAAAAATGTGCTGTCCTGGAGCCAAATGTCCCTTAAGAGATTCAGAGCCCTCACATAAAGCTCTTGTTTTCTCAGCAGCTTTTTACAAATAACCAATTTCCCACCAGTGCTTTCCCTATTACTCTGAGCTTTCCCAAACCATATGCATTTAAAACCTCCTAACAGGGCAAAAACATTGAAGCATTAAAACAAAAGCATAAAATAAATGTAAAAGAAATGTATCTTGCTCCTTGCAAGTCATCTGTAAAAGTCCTGTTAACATTGTGTGAGGGGAGGAGGTAAAACTTGAGCTAGAATGTAAAAATATTAC
>VYZU01023928.1:0-29786 GCA_013401355.1 Ceyx cyanopectus | reverse complement strand
AAACACAAGTTATGGAATTTAAATTGGATTACAGAAAGAAATTTTTTAAAAATAATCTCTGAAAATTGTTTCAAATTTGATCACTTTTTTTGGACTGCAGAATGTGTGCAAGAATATGTCAGTTCAAAGCTTGTTTGTTGTTTGTGGTTTTTTTTTAGAATAAACTACCTTAAATCTTCTTACAACACGTTTTGAATACCATTCATGGTTTTGAATACCATTTCAAGCAGCGTTTGTGCATGCAGAAAATAGTGTATTGCTGTTTATTTTCAGAAGTTATGGGGAATACTGGAGTCACAGGATCAGTTACAACACAGGCAACTTAAAATAAGGATACATGCATACACATGTGTGTGCTTGTGTGGGATATGTTAGTGTTATCACTGACTTCTATTTCCTTTGAAATTCCAGAGGGATGACAGCACAGTCACCTGCAGCTAGTTAAACCTACATCTTTTCATCAGTTGAGTGCTTTAAGGATTCCCAAAATGCAATTGTAAACACATTAACATGATCAGTGCTCCCATTTCCTTACTGCAAGGATTCAGAAAATAACTTGATACTTACTGCAGTGGTTTTGTTTCACTTTTCCAGAGCATCCAGAAAAATAAGAAAAACAACTTGCCAAGCATCCTTCATCAGCATACCCTGACATGCTTTGAATTCTGCTAAAGTCCCTTTTACCCTTCAACCATGTAAATTAAATGCAAGCAGAAGCAAAGATCAATTCAGACTCTCAAAATATAATGAATAAAAGAGAAGTCATGTGAAGGGAAGAGAAGTTCTGTGAAGTCATGAAAGGGAAGGCTGTTCCAGTGATCTGCTCTTTTATAAAGGAAGGGTCTGCAAGTTCTATTGCATTGTGAGGCAGATTAAATATTTGCCTGTCCATTCAGTTCTTCATTTCCTTTGAGGATAAAAGGACAACATTTATTGATAGGAAATAGATAACTATTAACAATGCTAAGGATGACAAATCCAGAAAGCACAAACACACGGGTAGAAGGATCTTCACTACTTGAATCACAACTATCTGCAGAATTCTGTGAGTTCTCCTATTTCATATTTGGTTAATGACAAACTATGGTTTGTAAAGGTAGAATATTATCATAATTCTAAATAATTAAGAAAAGGAGAAGGAAAACAGACTATGATCTGCTATTAGAAGGCCTTTATCTGACAATGCCAGCATCAGTTCTCACCTGCTCAGGTCCTAGTTGATCACTCTAGGTCATTCTCCCAATAATAATGTTACTATTTAATTAACATTTAATGAATTAATATTTATTTATTTATTATTAAGGTTACTATTTACTCCCAATTATAAGGTTACTAACTTGCATTGTATCAGCACGATGGCAGAAGGTGCTCCACTGCAGGCTAGGCTGATGGACACAGTGCAGTGTGGCATGATTAGCCCTGCTGAAGCCAATTCCACTGATTACAGAAGTAAAGGTGAGGACCTTTTTTCCATGGCATTATAAAATGCATGAAAGAGTGAAACAACTTTTAGTTATTTGTGTATGAGTTTCAGCACAATAGAACATTTGTATGCCTATCAGAATTCATGTAAGAAACTTAAAATATAGTAATTATATAAGAAATAATAGTAATATACGATGCAATATAAGCTTGCATTTTGGTCTGTTACTGAAAAGGAATTTAGAGGCCCAGAGTCAAAACTCACAGCACAGCACAAGAGTTGCACCTTCCCTCTGAAGTTTCACTGTGTCACAATATTTATTTCTGAAACTGCTCTGTGATCAGCTCAGACAAAACAGCTCCCACCCTGTTCTCAAAAACATTTTGTCTGATAATGTTAACCTGAAAGTGAAGCTAGATGGAGCTAGAGCATATTAATATATTGCTGCAAATTTAGTGCTGATTGAATACTTGGACTAAGTCCTCTTGGTCAGGCCAGTAACAAACGGAGGTTCCAAAGTGTAGTTTGATGGGGACATGGGGAAACAATGAGTGCTCTTTCCAGAAAAAAAGAATGGAACAGTTGCCTATTATCAAGAAGAGTTTTGTTAAATTAAAAATATTTCCCAGGAATGTAATGATACTTTTTTCATAGTATTTTTTAATCAAAAAGTCTTAAAAAGTACTTTGGTTTACTATTCTAATTTCAATATCATCATTTCCTTTTGACCACAATAAAATCTTGCATTTCAAGTAAGTTCAGTAAAACATTTACACAATGATATCATTTTAATGGAGTCCTCATTGTATATGTATATTTATATAAGAAATGTCTAAGGGCAACACGGTATTTTTAATGTAATGTAATAACTCCCATTCCTTTTTAATTGTTGTTGGTTTTTTATGTAGAATGAAAAACTCACAAAATCTGGAATTTTTACTGCACCAAAATTTCTATTTTATGTCTCTAAATATGACATATTTTTAGTTCAGAGCCTTGTTTGCTGCAGAGCTCAGCCGAGTTGCAGTAGTGATTACGAAGGAGGTGAGAACAGCGTGGAGAAGCATAGTAGATTGCCTGTGATATTGCACAGACACACATTATACAATGTTAATGGACAGAAAGGAAGTTAATGTTCCTTTTAGCTTCCATTATTGGCCCTTCTTCTTCCTCACCTGCTGTAATTACAGCCCTAATTCATGGCAGATATGCAGAATCAGAACAGCTTTCTTTAGATACTTCTAACTGATTGTCTTCCTTGTCATCAAATCTATTGAAGCATGATGTAACTAAGTATATATCAGATATATTGAAACATCCAAAGTTAGGGGGACTTTTGGTAGCCTTGGTCCATAGCACAGAGAAACAGACAGGAAATTAAAAAAGATTTCTCACTAGCACTTCGTGACTCATATCATTACAACACTGTGTATCATAATAGAATTATTTCCTACATCACGATTAACTAAACTTATGCAAACTTAGTGAATAAATCAATTATTTTTGCATCATCAAGGGTACAGAAAACATGAAAGTATGAGCTGAGAGATTAGCTTTTCAAGACTGTGACAAACATCTGCAGAGAAAAAAAATATCATGGATTTTTTTTGGAATGCAGAGTTCTGGTCTTCAAGAGCAGAACAGGATGACACTGATTTTAGCTTACAGCAGATTCTCATTACATTGGAGAATCTTAATAGAAATAATTTAATTATTCAATACAAGATGTTCTTGCCCTCCTAAAAGGTTAATACTCAACGTCATTAGTCAACAGATTTTAAGAACCAAGGTGAATTTTCACAACAGTTCCAAACACCTTATCAGTATTAAAGGTAGAAAATGCACCTCAACTAAATGCGACATTTAGATTGAACAGTTAGGTATTTCATTTTCAGGAGTACAGCTTTAAATTAAAAAAAAAAAAAAAAAAGGCTTAATTTTAGTTTGATCATTTGCTAAACACCAGTTTGTGTGGAGAGAGTTATGCCAGTTTAAACCTGTTGAAGAGACAACCTACACAAGCTTTAGCAATTTAAAAATGAAAGTACTGTTGGTCCTCTTAGGAGAAGTATCATCACAGTAAGATCCAGACTCATCCCATTTGCTGAAAATAAATTGTGTCTTCAGTAGGTAGTGAAATTACACACCTCCCATTGCAAGGCTTCCCTCAGGAAAAAAGGTTCTTCTTTCCCCAGGGGAACAATCCAATTTTACAGTGATTAGAATTTCTATTACAGATACAGGCTTCTACAGTATAACTTTATCTCCAGTAGATTAACAGAAAGCTTTTATGGACACAAGGAATCACTTATGATTACCTAATCTGGCTTTGCCAATGCAAAGGTCATGGAGCTCTTTACAGTACTTCCATCTTTTACTTGAGTTAAATCTGATTAGATACAAATCTGTCTTTCAGAAGGAAGAAAGCTCTGTCTGTAAAAATATCAACTTCTGGAGATTTTATTACATTTTTAAGTAATCTCTCCATTGGATGTTTATTTTTACCAGTTAATTTTATTCATATCGTTTTTTAATTGTTGGTATATTGTATTTCTTTGTTTCAAAGAGCCCTGTAACTTGTGGCATAAATTATTGTGCAGTTTCTTTCCCAGTGTAGCCCACCAGTAGGGAATTTTCTTTTGACAGAATATATGCCTTTCTTTCACTTGACCTCTTGCCAAGATGAGATATGCAAGAACATCACTTTGCTTAGGAAAACTCTGATCCAGAAGAGACAAACACAGTGATAATTCTGGTATGCCATGAGAAGTAGCAGATTGACTTGGTTGTCTGAATGTAGGCATGTAGTACCAGTTGAGATGCTGTAAAGTATATAATCTGAGCTCCAGCTGTCAGCACAGAAGATTCAAGTGATATGTTATATCATATCTGCCAGTGCCACGGACACACTAGGACATCTAAAAATGGCACTAAGCATCTAACTGTGAACAACTAAAGCCAAGCACAGAACTGTGCAGCTCATCCTAAAATAGACATCAGCATTTGGTCAGCTAAGGAGCTTTGCAGACACCACTGAGATCCGTTCAGTTATGTGAACATCGGTGTCTGAACCCATCTGAGACTTTCAGGTGTCTGCCAGGACTGGCAGATACAGCACCAGACTCACCACATACCTGGACCTCTCTGGACTGTCAGTCCTACAGCTCTGGTTGTACCTCTCATTGCTAACAGTGAAGATGGCACGAAGCAGGATGGTCTGATAGTGAAAGGATAACTGGTTAATTTCTAACACAAATACATGCTGTGTAAAGAGCCCTTGCACACCAAGATGCCTGGGTCAGCTGCTGCCAGCACCGTGGCCGTGGGGAGCACAACACTCATGCTGCTGTTGTCTTTCAGTCCTGAGGGCACTACCAGCCTGACTGGCACTGACCCCCTCTCTAGACTGAAGAGTAAGCCTTCCTTCATCTGTGTTTCCCTTGCTTTCTCAGTTCATAGCAGAATCACCCAGTAATTAACCACCAGCGGGTGGGTGTAGCCAAGGACCCAACTGCATGGTTCTGTTTGAGTGTGACACAGGTAACAGCATAGCCACTGAAGATATGAAGAATGAAGATAAAAGGAAATAAAATCAAGTTTATATAAATAAATTAGAAAGAAAATAAGATTTCCAAGGAATAAAATTAATATCAGAAGAATTATTTTTTTTAATAAAAAAAAAAAAGGATAAGATTCTTTAGAGTTCTGTTATCTACAACTCACAGAACTTGTAGAAAATAATCATAATTAGAAATAAATCTTTAAAATAATGGAAAGTCTAATTCAGATCTCTGGAAAAAAAAGATAAAAAAGCACCCTTTGAAACTGGATTTGGCTTCAGCTGAAATACTTGACAAAAGATTGAAGTCCAGATTATCCAACTATACACCTAATACTGCTAAAAATATTTTATTAAAATTAAAATAAATTAAAAAGCAATATGATAAGAAATGATAAATGCTACATAAAATTCAAGTAGCAACAATAACATTATAGAAGGTGATGCAGAAGAAAGACACCACAGGACAGCTTACCCTTGAGTGCATGATTTTTAGGACATTTTTCTCCATTCCCATGATCCTTAAACAAAAATCAACTTAGGGGAAACGAGCCATAGAACATCCAGCTTAAGGCATCTCAACATGCCATGGATGTTNAAAAAAAAAAAAGGATAAGATTCTTTAGAGTTCTGTTATCTACAACTCACAGAACTTGTAGAAAATAATCATAATTAGAAATAAATCTTTAAAATAATGGAAAGTCTAATTCAGATCTCTGGAAAAAAAAGATAAAAAAGCACCCTTTGAAACTGGATTTGGCTTCAGCTGAAATACTTGACAAAAGATTGAAGTCCAGATTATCCAACTATACACCTAATACTGCTAAAAATATTTTATTAAAATTAAAATAAATTAAAAAGCAATATGATAAGAAATGATAAATGCTACATAAAATTCAAGTAGCAACAATAACATTATAGAAGGTGATGCAGAAGAAAGACACCACAGGACAGCTTACCCTTGAGTGCATGATTTTTAGGACATTTTTCTCCATTCCCATGATCCTTAAACAAAAATCAACTTAGGGGAAACGAGCCATAGAACATCCAGCTTAAGGCATCTCAACATGCCATGGATGTTGTTGTCATACTTTGCATCTGTTTTGTCTACAACAAACATTGCACATCATAGAATCACTCTGTACATTAACATCAAATCTGACACTGACTTTGTCACATGTGAACATCTTGGCCAATCTATCTGGTTCAAGTTACTACAAACTGGAGGGAAGACCTGTGTGCAAGGCCTTCATGTTTTCAAATGCCTCAGACTTTCTTTGGGAAAGGACAGAAAAAGGTGGATTCTCTGTCAAGTTTCAAAGCAATTTGTATCACACAATAGCAAGTAGGCCAGATAGAATCTGAAGGACTGAGCAGAGAAGAAAATGAGAATTGTAGAGTAAAACCCCATGACATTATCCTGAGAGCTCACAAAAAAATAATAAAGTCATTTCAAAAATCAATTTAAAACAGAGGATGTATATGTTGCATTAATGATAAAACTGTATTTCTTTAAAGAAAATAGATATCTTACTGATCCTCTAATTATTTCAGGATGAAAAATTATAATTATTGGAACCATAGTCAGTTCTAGTGGAGACTGCTTGTCTTTACTGTTAATAAGCAAGAAGTCTGGCTGAGGGAAATACAGTTCTCTGTTTGTCTTATAAGCCACTTCCTAGGATGATTGACACAGGTTTAAAAGTGTGGGGGTTTTCATATCAGAGACTCACTATAGTTTTAAGTTCAAAGAGCTCTCATTACTTGTCATTTAAGGAAAACCTACCATTAGTTCTTCAAGTGAGTCACTCAATCTTCTTGATCCAGCTGATTTTACCTTTCTGGCTCCTGGGAACAGAAACATATATTCCAGCATGAGACTTTGTACTTACTTCTGTTCTTGCCCTTATGGGAAATTTAGAATCCTAACAGACTTTGTAAAAAAAATTTACTTCTTCCCCTTGAAATCTCTCATTGATTCTCACATCTGTTGTGCTATGAAGAGCACACTGAGTGGCACAGTTTCTCACAGTGAATATGTGCACACATGCTCCTCTCTGCTCATGCAGGGCCATCTCTCCAAGCTAGCTTCCATTCCCTGGTGCTTCCAGTGCTCTCTGGGGGTCTGCCACTCACCAGGGGTTGTGATCTGGCTCTCACACAGCTGGACTCACAGACACGAGGACACACTGGAGTTTACACCACCAGCCACCAGTTAAGCAGATGTTCCTGTGCTTAGATTTATCACTTGGCTACGGGGGTCTTATTTTTTCATAAGACAATTGAGGGCAAGGTGATCTGCAAACGTTAACTGAAGGCACAGAAAGGTCATCCATAGCTGTGAAAATGGCAATTGCATGGAAAAAACATTTCTTCCCCTTGCAGTATCTGCATCTACATACTCACAATGGTAATGAAAATATAAGGAGAAGCAAACCTGTTTGGATGTCTCATTTCCCTTTTTACTATGCAGTTGTGGGAGGGAATGCTCTACTTGTGCAACTCTGTTCTGGTGCAGCATTCTGGCATCAAGCCTACGAGAGAACTGCCATCTACAGAACCATCAGAAATTTATACCTAGCCTTGTGAATAAAAATGCCTTGAATTTCTGTATAGTTTAGCTCAGAATGATGCTAGCTGATATCTGCACGTCCCATTCAATGGCTGCACAGACCCAGCAGCTTCATGACTCTCAGTGCCATTGTTGTAAGGTTATCTGGAGTGCAGGCTGCCTGCAAATCTCATCTGTCTCCATAATAACTAACACTGAACCTTTCAGAAGCTCAGTCTGCACAGCATGTGAAGTTGTTGAGGATAGTGGTCAAAATAAGTCATTCTGTGCCTGGTCTGTTTATGCTGCAGAAAGATTTTCACATAAATCTATAAGGAGAGAGAATACATCTGAATTTTTCTTCATGAAAGCCTTAGAATATTTATAAGCAAATATCTTTTCATCACTGTTTAGTTTTAGTGAACTTTGGCCACTTAACAAAGGGTAACAATGCCTCATCTTCCTATTTGAGAGCTTTTCTATCAATATAAACATATTAAATGATACAGAATTTCTTCCTATTTTTGTACAAATGCCTCCAAAAAAAAAAGTAATTCTCTGACTGCTAAATAAATATGCCTGACACTAAAACAATCAGGGTAGTCAGCAGTATAATGTTTTATCTCTGCCATGTATTCATTTTTGTAAATCTTTACAAGTATAAAATGCAATATTTATTCTATTTCTAGCTGTCCTGATATATTTATTGCCATACTATCCTACACATCACTGGCTCTTGCAATAAAAAGGTCAGAAGCTAAATTACAAAATGCATTCCACCCAGTATTTTGCTAATTAAATGTCATATGGCCATCATCACGATCTGTAATTTAAAAGACAATGGAGAACATTTTTTTTCCCCTTTACTCCTGAGAATATTAACACAACCAGGTGATCACCAGATTTACTGAGAAGGAAGGAGATGTCACAAAACTTTCTCTAGAAAGAGTTAAGGATTGTACCAGGTCAGTGGAAATGCTGTTGGCAATGACTATGACAGATTAAAGGCCTTTGGGCGCATGCTCATGTAAGATCAAAGACCTTTTTTGTCTGACTGGTACTAGATCAACAAAATATCTGCCAACTATGGAGATCACAGAGGGGAATAATTTATTTTCTTTTCACTGTGTATTTTTCAGTGCAATACAGCTTGAAAAATAGCAGTGACACCCCCTGTAATCATTTGTTTGTGCATTTATCCAGATCTCCTCTGAGACATGGATGACAGCACCTACTGCTTATTGTTTAACTTCTATTTTATTGCACTGTGAAGAGATAACTGCATTCCCAGCTACATCTCCAATTTTTTTAACTGGTATAGAGCTTGAAATAGGCTTATTTATAAAAAAAACACTGTTCAGAAAAAAAAAAAAGTGTAATGAATATGGTGACATTTTATCTTAATTCACTATTCTGAAAACAAATCTTCCAGAAACATAGACAATGAGGTAGGGTTTTTTTAATTATTTCCCTTGCACATAGAATAGCTATTTTTTTTATCTCATCAGTAAGTTTAACTTACCCTTACTCATGTGTCTCTGACTAGCCATTGAAAATAGGGGTATTTGTAACCTTACACCAGAATAAGGAGCGGAATTTAAAGATCATTTGGTTGACAAAAAACTCAGGCTGGCCTGACTATGTTTCATAGAAAATCATAGTATTAAAAATTAAAAATCTTCCAATTTCTTAGATTGCTATAACTTCAGGTAATGAGTTTCAACTCACAGGAAACTGTTTGCTTAAAAGTAACCTGTAACAATACTATTTTATTATCTAACTCCTAAATCTTCCCCAATTCTAGACTCCTTTAGGTTTTGAATACTTCCTAATCAATCTATTTAAGGTGGTTATGGTAGGAATAGGAGTTATCTATTGACTGATAGTTTTGTTCCCTCTTATTTCAGATAGACATAATACAACCTTTTTTTTCCTTTGTCTCCTTTGGAACAGAAATGACTGGTTTTAAATGGAGAAGATTTAGATCTNTATTCTTGGCATTGACTATCTAAGAAATGGGTACTTCAAAGACCCAAAAGGACATAAATGGGCATTTGGAATAGCTGCTGTGGAGACAGATGGATTGAAGTTATTGAACACATTGCCTGGTCTGTTTATGCTGCAGAAAGATTTTCACATAAATCTATAAGGAGAGAGAATACATCTGAATTTTTCTTCATGAAAGCCTTAGAATATTTATAAGCAAATATCTTTTCATCACTGTTTAGTTTTAGTGAACTTTGGCCACTTAACAAAGGGTAACAATGCCTCATCTTCCTATTTGAGAGCTTTTCTATCAATATAAACATATTAAATGATACAGAATTTCTTCCTATTTTTGTACAAATGCCTCCAAAAAAAAAAGTAATTCTCTGACTGCTAAATAAATATGCCTGACACTAAAACAATCAGGGTAGTCAGCAGTATAATGTTTTATCTCTGCCATGTATTCATTTTTGTAAATCTTTACAAGTATAAAATGCAATATTTATTCTATTTCTAGCTGTCCTGATATATTTATTGCCATACTATCCTACACATCACTGGCTCTTGCAATAAAAAGGTCAGAAGCTAAATTACAAAATGCATTCCACCCAGTATTTTGCTAATTAAATGTCATATGGCCATCATCACGATCTGTAATTTAAAAGACAATGGAGAACATTTTTTTTCCCCTTTACTCCTGAGAATATTAACACAACCAGGTGATCACCAGATTTACTGAGAAGGAAGGAGATGTCACAAAACTTTCTCTAGAAAGAGTTAAGGATTGTACCAGGTCAGTGGAAATGCTGTTGGCAATGACTATGACAGATTAAAGGCCTTTGGGCGCATGCTCATGTAAGATCAAAGACCTTTTTTGTCTGACTGGTACTAGATCAACAAAATATCTGCCAACTATGGAGATCACAGAGGGGAATAATTTATTTTCTTTTCACTGTGTATTTTTCAGTGCAATACAGCTTGAAAAATAGCAGTGACACCCCCTGTAATCATTTGTTTGTGCATTTATCCAGATCTCCTCTGAGACATGGATGACAGCACCTACTGCTTATTGTTTAACTTCTATTTTATTGCACTGTGAAGAGATAACTGCATTCCCAGCTACATCTCCAATTTTTTTAACTGGTATAGAGCTTGAAATAGGCTTATTTATAAAAAAAACACTGTTCAGAAAAAAAAAAAAGTGTAATGAATATGGTGACATTTTATCTTAATTCACTATTCTGAAAACAAATCTTCCAGAAACATAGACAATGAGGTAGGGTTTTTTTAATTATTTCCCTTGCACATAGAATAGCTATTTTTTTTATCTCATCAGTAAGTTTAACTTACCCTTACTCATGTGTCTCTGACTAGCCATTGAAAATAGGGGTATTTGTAACCTTACACCAGAATAAGGAGCGGAATTTAAAGATCATTTGGTTGACAAAAAACTCAGGCTGGCCTGACTATGTTTCATAGAAAATCATAGTATTAAAAATTAAAAATCTTCCAATTTCTTAGATTGCTATAACTTCAGGTAATGAGTTTCAACTCACAGGAAACTGTTTGCTTAAAAGTAACCTGTAACAATACTATTTTATTATCTAACTCCTAAATCTTCCCCAATTCTAGACTCCTTTAGGTTTTGAATACTTCCTAATCAATCTATTTAAGGTGGTTATGGTAGGAATAGGAGTTATCTATTGACTGATAGTTTTGTTCCCTCTTATTTCAGATAGACATAATACAACCTTTTTTTTCCTTTGTCTCCTTTGGAACAGAAATGACTGGTTTTAAATGGAGAAGATTTAGATCTGCAGGCACAGGCTTGATCATTCAATAAGATTATTTTCTTCCTACAGGGGCCTTGCAGGGATGCAGACCATTATTTTTCCTTTTGTTAAAAGCTTTCATTGGTTTCCTGGATTGAAAAGATCACTGTGAAGTCTCATCTGGGTCCTTATGAAAACCTCCTTGCTTTTTTGACATCTGAAGTTTGAATCTCATTCTGTTCCTCCACATCTTCTGAGTCTACTGATCTGGTAGGAGGGAATACAGAACTCTGTGTTCTCCTAAATACTGAGACTGATCACTGGGTTAGTATTTCTTGGGTTAAGGGCTCTCAGGTATAGGGCCTCTACCAGGTTTCCAGGAAACCTGTTCCAGTGTTTCACCACTCACACTGTGAAAAAATATATTCCTTTTATGGAGTCTGACAAAATTATACCAAAGTTGCAGCTATGAAGACTATTGGAAGAGTTTTGACTCTTCATTTAGAAAGCCTGAAGCTCTATTTCTGACATAGAAGGAGTTTATGATGTATTTAATATGTTACATACTGCAAAACTGGCAGTTGGTTAGATCCTTTCTCTTTTCCTGAGATGGGTAATCATTTTTTTTTCAATAAAATAGTCTACAAATTATATGACAGACTCAACAACAGAGATTGAATTAAGATCCTGAAGAGAGCAGTTCACAGCAAATTGAGGCAAGCACACAGCTGCTTAAAGCCAGTGCATATTGTTGACAGTGCTCAAAACAACATACCACAATAACCAGAGGTTATCTTGCAAACAAAGTGGGATATACAGGATCTGGTAAGAAATAGGACACAGAAGATTTCACTGCTCAGAGACTGCCAGCTGAGGACTTCTTATGGTTGCAGACATTATAGGCAATTTGACCTTGCCTCTAGGTACCAAAATGTTCATATTTCACATATGCCTTTTTCTGTTTTTAACATCCAGCTTCAGTAGTGCTCACTGATCAGCTGCTGTGCCCGAGTGTCTTTTTACAGTACATTTTTCTTAAAATATGTGATTATGTAGCACTTGCTGATAAAATAGTTCACCATTTTATTCACAGATGGCTCTTTCTTATTGTCACATTTATAATAATTCTAAAGATTTCACAGTTTTAATTTTGCTGCTAAGATACCAATGAAAAGTAAATTTTGAAAGGTTATGTTTTAGTTAATAACTGTTTTTACCTGGGACCTGGGACTGCTGGTAGTTGGTCTTAGCAGTAAAGACCGAGGCAAAGGTGTCATCAGTAACTCAGCCTGCTCTCTGGCCTCCATCACTAGGGCACCCACTGCATCCAGCAGGGCCCTCATTGCCTCTAGGCTGCCTTTTGCCTCCCACATACTTGCAGAAGCTTTTCTTGTTGTCCTTGACCTCCCTCACCAGCTTTAGTTCAAGGCAGGCCTTGGCTTTCCTTGTTGCGTCCCTGCATCCTCTGACAGCCTCCCTGTTTTCTTCCCAAGTGGCCTGCCTCTCCTTCCACGTTTTATCTATTTCCTTCTTCTGCTGGAGTTTATGCAGTAGCTCCCTGCTCAGCCATGCAGGTCTCCTCACTCTCTTACTAGGTTTCCTGCTCTTTGGGATGCACTGATCCTGAGCCTGGAGGAGATGGTGTTTGAATATTCTCCAGCTTGCTGGGGCCCCCTTGCCCTGCAGGGCCCTGTCCCACGGGGCTGTTCCAAGCAGCTCCCTGAGCAGGCCAAGGTTGGCCTTTCTGAAGTCCAGGGCAGCAATCCTGCTTGTGGCCCTGTGCCTGCTGCCTGCAGTTCTGAACTCCACCATCTCGTGGACACTCCAGCCAAGGTGCCTCCTCCCTTCACACCCTCTTCAGTCACACACCTGCACAGTCCCTCTGTGTTGGTCAGTCCAAGGCCCAGCATCACTCCTCTCCTTGTCGGCTCCTCCAGCACCTGCATTAGGAAGTTCTCATCAGTGCTCTGGAGGAACCTCCTGGGCTGTGTGTGCCTGGCTGGGGAGCTTTCCCAGCAAATGTCTGGGTAATTAAAGTCTCACATGACACCAGAGCCTGTGATTGCCAGGCTACTTCCAGCTGCTTGTAGAAGCCTCATCAGCTTCCTTATCCTGCTCAGCTGGCCTGTAGTAAACACCTACTGCAATGTCTGCCATACTAGTCATCCCCTTCATCACACAGATCTCTAGTTCATCCTGCGTGTTCCCCATGCTGTGTGCATTTGTGCACAGGCACTGGAGTGAGTCAGTAATGCTACAGAACCTCCTGACTGGTACCAGCCCTGAGGTAGCAGTGGAGCTGGCACAACACCCCTCAACTGTCTCCAGTTTGTTTTCTGCAGGACAGGTTTTTCCCCTTTCCCCCTTCATATCTAGTTTAAACCCCCCTGCAAATTCTTGTGACAGAATCCTCCTTCCCCTGTGAGAGAGATCCACCCCATCTGATGCCAGCAGGTGTCATATAAACCTCTCCAAACCTGTCCATGGCCTTAAGATGAAAGTAAACCAGGAATCTAAAGTTAAAAGCATATCCTTACAAAAGACAGGAATTGTCACCACCTGCAATCTGAAGTGATCCTGCCTTGCAGGTCTGTATCTCACTTATTTGTTCACAATATGCAGCTGCCTGTCATCTGACAATTGTGCCAGCTCAGATTACATTTCCAAGCAACAGTTTTGTGTGTTAATCTTTGCAACATAAACTTAACTTTGTAGAGCTCAGCAGCCTTCCATGAGATCTCTCGCTCTTTCCTCAGGCTCTGCTGTGACTGGAACACCCAAGGAAATAAGGGGCCTGATGTTTACTGCAGTATGTCAGAAACAAGATTCCTGAATCACTGACATAGCAAATTTAGCACAGACAATTCCATATGCAACACCAAATGAAACGAGCTCCTGAATTGTAATAAAATCTTAAAAATCTATCAACAGCAATGACAAAATCTTGCCAAGTGTAAAAGGATATAATGATGTGTGTGTATATATATATATATACTACAGCAATACCCCTTACCCAGGAAAATTAATCTTTTTTTTTCTTTCATTTTTTTTGTTCTCTACTGCATAAAAATACCACCTGCCAAGTTGCAGAGTATTTACAGATCTACAATGAATTCAGTATCTTTAAATTTGTTAGCAGATGTTGAATTATTCTGGAATTAACTGATTCTTTGTGGTTCCTTGTACCAATTAAATGTGTAGCAGTTTTCTAAAGTGTTGGAGGACCTAATTTATCATTTGCATAATTATTTGTTCTAGTTAGCAGTTCAAACTCAAATCTTACAAAAAGCAGTGCAACAGAAATGAAAGAGTAATAAATAAGTAAGTAGCTATACAGCTGAAGAGAGACTGGTTAAGGCTGTTTATGTACTACCTAAAACTGAAATGAAGATCACAGAGATTTTGGAAGATGAAGTTTTTATGAGTTTAAATTAATCCTACCTCCAAGTTACACATGCAGCACCTAATTGGAGAAGCAATGGCAAGGAGGCAGAGATCTGTATGTCTGATTCAGGAAAAGAAAAATGTAGCATTTTTTTAGAAGATCAGTGTATCTCCTTATGCCTCAAAGTCTAGCAGTTCTTTTTCACCAACACCTACTTCATCCACTGGCTCCATTGTGCCATGAATTCCTACAGCATCTCCTTTGGCTACACAGAGGATATTGCCTTTGGAAATCAACCACAACTCAGTTGAATGTGCCATGTGGGTCACTCAGAGCTATTGTTCTCATGTATTTTTATACTTCTTTTAGCTCAAAGTAAAGAACCAAATGAATCTTTCCTAAAGGAAGCACAAGATACTAATACTCCCCTGTATATGAACCATGTACATGTACCACTGCTTTACATTGCAGAAGTATTGTTCAAATACCAGCCAGCTAATATTTACTACTGGCATAAATGTAATTATTCAGTTTCAGTTTCAAAGTAAGCTCTAAAAATACAGAACTATTATCCATCTTCCTCTGATATTCTGTCTCTAACAAAACATTTTACATCTCAAAGCAAAATGTTTGGAATATGCTAGAGAGGGTTTTTTTTGTGTAACTTCAGAAGAAAAATCTCATTGCATTCAGTTTATTGAAGGGAGTGCTTTGTAAAGTCTCTCCAGATTTTACTGTACTTGATGATATGGGCCATCATCCTCATGCTTTACGGCTAAGATAGGTAAAAGTATATCATGTCCTCTACAGAAATTAATATGATCTAATGGTGCTGATAGTATCCTCTTGTGCTCTTAGAAGCCCTTCGAGTAGCTTACACAATGCTTATAACTACAATTGTTCTGGAGGTTTGGGTGGGTTTTTTTCTTTTTTATGTTTTGTTATGAACCCTCCAGCTCTTACACTGCAACAAAACTCAAGCTTGTTACTCAGTGTAGCATATCTAATTTCTGCTTGCAGACTGCTTAGGGCAGGTGTCACGCGTTGTATGCATGGTGCAGACTGCCTGGTGAACGCTGTAGAACCCGAGTAACACGGAGCTGCATCACACCCTGCAGCCATGCACACAGCCTGCTGCACACAGTGCACGGAGCTGCATCACACCCTGCAGCCATGCACACAGCCTGCTGCACACAGTGCCCTGGAGCCTGGGCTGGGACAGAGGGTTCTGTGATCTGCTTCTTCAGAATGAAACCCTACCTGAGCTATAGGGTTGAAGAAAGAGTTTTCAGGTGAAAGAAAGGGGTTTGAGAGGACACATCATCTATTGTAATAGCAAAATGAAGATTTTGGGGGGACCGAATAGCTGCCTTCAGACACCTGAAGGGAACATAGAAAGGCTGGGGAGGGGCTTTTCACAAGAGCTTTGACTGACAGGACAAGGGGAAATGGGTTTAAATTGCAGGAGAATAGATTCAGATCAGATCTTAGGAAGAAATTCTCCAGTAGGAGTGTGGCAAGACTTTGGAATCAATTGCCCAGAGCTGTTGCGGCTGCCCCCTCCCTGGAGCTGTCCAAGGGCAGGCTGGACAGAGCCTGGTGCAGCCTGGGCTAGTTGAGAGGATGGATGAGATGATCCCTAAGGTCCCTGACAACCTGGGCCATTCTAGGATTATCAGTATATTCTACTTCAAGAGGAATCCCCAAGTTCATTAGACCACAAATCCTAACACCACAAAACTATAACTCACAACAATCTTATTTATTTTCTAATGATAATAATATAAAGAAGAAGTTCTGTTTGATTAAATTTGGGATTAGCTATCTGTTTTGGTGAAGTCACTCCAGATTTATGTTGTTGTAAATGAGAGCAAAACTCACCCTCATCAGTTCTCCTCAGTTTCTATGCAAGTCACTTGGAATAGTTTCCATCTCACCCTTCAGCTATTTGAAAGGCATTACAATATAAAGATTTATTTCCTGAGAGTCTGACAAAACCTTAACATTTTAAAGTAGCTCTTTGTATTTCATAGCAAGAGCATACATTTTAACACCTACCTGGAGGCAGCTGTGAACATTCCCACTGACAACAAATCCTCCAAGCAAATTACCAGAGCATATCCAGTCACTCCAGAAACAAATATCATGAGAGGCTTTCAGCTTTATGTCCACAGGTTATTTCAGCCGACCAAGACTACTTTAATACTAGTTCTTGCATTATCCAAGTACAACAGATACTTGACCATTTAAAACAGAGGTAATATAAAGAAAAAGAGCTGTAGTGACTATACAAAGCAGCAATATTTTCCCTGCAGTTCTTTATCAGTCAAAATCATCCCAGAAACAGAAAGAACTCTGCAAAGAGACATCTGGATTTTGATTTATTTATCCTACCTATGAGCCTTGTAAAAAAATGGCCATCAGTGTAAAAATGAGAAAGACAGAAAAAAAATAGGTAAAGATAGACTATTTTTAGATTAAATCTTGAAATCTTGAGTAGAAAATAGAAGATTTAAATGCATTTTTTTTTCTCATTCCAAAAGATTAATGTGTTTTGTTTTTTTTCTACTCAACTGTCAAATGTCACCTTGTGTTTCAAACTTCAAAAAGCAGGGCTCAAACCTGCCACTTTCATTAATCTTCATTACGTAGCTTCTGGACAGAATTGTGTCTCACAATCTTAGTAATCAAGCTGCTTTTCAGCATCATAAAGTTAATTTATATTAATTTAATTCTGTCTTATCTTCAATTCAGTGACCTTTCCATCCACTATCTATCATTAGGCTAAAGCAGAGCATTTTCAGTATTTGAAATGTAATCAATTATTTAGAGGTTCTGCTTTAGTTTTTTGGATACCCACAGGCCTTCAAACTGCTGTAAAATGTTTATAATATTAGCAAAACTGGACATCACCAAGGAGCATTTATTTCAGGTATCTTGTAAGAATTAACCTGTAAAGACATAAACAGCAAAGCTCAAATCATCTTTGAAAAAAAAAATGCACTTTTGAATACACAGCTTTCTAAACTTTTCTGAGATTATGCTCAGGGAAAATGTTGAATTACACTGTCCAAAGTTTCCAGCTATTATATTCCAAATTTTCAGCCATTCATGAGAACAATGAAGTCAGAGAGAAAAGTAAAGAACTATTGAATATCACTGGATAACATTATATCATTGATATCTTATAATAGTGTCTTTTTAGTTTATATTAAAAATACAAAGTAATTGTTTCATAAATTGAAGATTTTGAATTAAGGGTAAAAGTTCTATAGAGAAAAAATTAGTCTCACTGAATTTTTAGTTTTATGTTTCAAAGTTATTCTCTTTGTTCTATCTAATGGGCTTGTTAACTGAATGCTTTCTAATAAGAGCTTTACTCTTAATTGTGGGATTTTTTGTGGTTTTTTTTGTGAAATAATGTTGTTTTATTAAAATAAGCATTAAGTTTAATCCTTGATGAGTCAGAATGGAAGATTAATAGGTCTTCTTATGAATTATCCTTTAAATATGGTGGTGCTATTAANAAACAATGTAATTAATGTTGTTTTATTAAAATAAGCATTAAGTTTAATCCTTGATGAGTCAGAATGGAAGATTAATAGGTCTTCTTATGAATTATCCTTTAAATATGGTGGTGCTATTAAGTACTGTATGACAACATTAATTACATTGTTTTGTTGCATGTTATGATAGAAAAGACCTATTTACATTTTTTTATATGTATTTTTTTGCCATATTATATTTGATACCCTCAATATCAACTTCTATTTGTATAAATTATTTTAATTCAAATATTATAAAAAATACGATAGCCATGAATGAACTAGATGATAAATGATGGGAAACAGCAGACAGCCTAAGATCAGTTACTCTTGTTCTATAATCAGGTATTGTGACTACAAATCATTTTTTATCTGTGGGAAAAAAAAAATAGTCTATTTCAGCATGATTTTTCTTTGGTAAGGTACAAACAAATACATTCTTTTCTCTTTGGTCTCAAGTTTGTCCTTCTAGAAAAAATAAATGACATCCCTGCTGCTTTTTGTTTCTGAATTTGAAGTTGCAATGTTCTCTTACAATGAATTACATCCACCTCCACTTGACGGTCCATATTTATTGACACAGTAAAGGGACCTCAGACAAATAAGAGTCAGGCTGTGGTGTGTTCTTCAATGAACATGGGGTAATACAACACTGAAGTAATTATGGCAACTAAAGCAAATTAGGGATGAGTAAATACCCTCCTGCACTGCATTCTGCAGGACCATGTCTTCCAGGTATGCCATCCACTTATGTTTTATGAGTTGCACAAAGCTGTTCTGAAGATCTTGCCTCAAGGATACTACATAAAGTTACAGTCCTGATGTGCATTGTTGAATATCCAGCAGAGCATTACATCATCTGTTTTTCCTCTCTGTGCCAGTGCCTACCAGTGGAGAAAGGATGCTTGCCTCTTCTGTCTGAACTGGCAGTTAGAAGCCAGACAGCTCACAGTTCAGCCACTGCAGATTCCCTGTCTTTGAAACAGTTAATATAACATGACATTCCTGCTTTTAATCTCACTTAATACTCATTTTTCTTATTTTCTTAAAGTCTTTATTCTGTCCACTTGTGAAAAGTTGCTTTCTCTAACCATATGTCCTCTTTATATTTGCCTGAGTTTGTTAATATACTTTATATACATGATTGAAAATGGAGACACTTTTAATGGATATGCAAACTGATTTATACCACATTTCAACACTCTGTTGAGTCAGTTGAAGTAGTAAAAGTTGGATACAAACTGCAGCTGTCAATTCAGTTAAATGATTTTTCTTTTCCTGTGAATGAGAGAATATTTTATTTGGCTACCATATTAACAGCTTCTTCCTTATTCACAAAGAGTGCCCTGTGTGACTTTCAGCAGTGATAACTGTCAGCATGGTGATACCAGTGGGGAACACACGTCACAGAGGTGAGTAGAAATACTCATATGACACAGCCCATGAGCAAGAAAACCCAAAGGTAATGCAAGTAAGGGACTTACGCCGTTTGTTGTGACTAAACTTGTCATCTAAAGCTTACTGTAGCTTCAAATCACAATCCTTCCAACTCTCCAAGTTTTCCCACTGTGAGAGTGATGTGAAAGATTTCCATTGCTCAGAGGGAACAGTGTCCTCTATAGAGGAAACAGAAAATTCCACTCAGCTCTGTATGCCAGGCTTCCTCCAGGAACAGCAGCCACTACAAATGCCATATGTCAGGAGAGACACACTCGTGGAGAAGTCATCTCCTTGGCAGACAGGACTGGGCAACCTGTATCAAATAACATTAATGCAGACTAAAAAACTACTCAATCATCTCATTAACTCAAATGTTAAACTTAAATCTTTAAGGCTTTTTATTATCTTAAAAAATTGTCTCCTGTTAACATAATACACTTTTGTTTAGCTGTATGTTTACATATGCAAACCAGTATCCATATATGTAGAAAGCCATGTATGTTTGAGAAATCAATGGTATGTTCTAAACAAAAGATTAAATAAAATGTTTTTCTATTCATAAACAAATGAGAGCTATTCAAATATTCTATTTGAATCCTTGAGAACCATATTACTTTAAGAGGATCTTAGCATTATTTATCTGTAAGAATTTGCTATCCTGCAAAAGACAGAAAGAGCAAAGGTACAGAAATGCAGAGAAGAACTGCAGAACACCCAGTGGAGTCATACAGCATTAGCCTGAGGTAATGTGATCTCATATATTGCTTGGTTATGAGACAAGAAAAGACATATGAAACAAGCAGCAATATAAAGAGAGTACAGGAATGGAGCTCGTATCTCGTTGAGTATTTCTGATTCACAGCTGCATACAAAATTCCATTCTGGCAGGATCCTGAGGAATTGCAATATTGTCTTCTGGAGAAGCACATGTGAGTGTCAATATATGGTAACCATGGGACTGCAGTTCCAGTCAGGCTACAACTCTGGCTTTTACCTTCATTCAAACCAGGACAAAGTATTTCTGACTTCCACTCATAAACAAAAATTATTTTCATTTTCATCTTGATTTGATTGTTTATTCTAGTTTTTACCTTTTGCAAACAGTTCCTTAATTCCTTTATTCTCTGAAATAAGAAAGTAAATCCATTTTCATCTGGAATTGAAGTTTTCATCCTGTAGAAATTTCATAATTTGGGGCATTTTCACATTATGATTCAGAATGAAGAGTTCAAAAGGTGAATTTATAGCAAAATTGTTTTGTGAAAAAGTTGTTTTGGAGAAGGCAGAATACATATTTTCTCTAATCTGCAGGCCAGCAATCTAGGCCTGCCCAGCTATCTTGGGGAACTGGGCGCATGCCTCGTTTCTAGGCAGACAGCCAGAAAAATACATTATCAGCCAGGAAATCTTGTGCCGAGGAAAGCAAAGCAGGCAGCCGGTGTTATTCTGTGTTATACAGCCGTGGGTTCCTGTGTCCTGGTGGCTGTACTGCACGCTGCCAGAGCTCCTGGGCCCCTGGGCAGCCCACACCCACACAGGTGCATCTCAGGGAGCCAGTCATTTGACTGCTATGGGAGTTGACAGAAAAACAGGCACTCAAGCAAGCCGTCCAACCTGCCCATCTGGTGGCTTTTGAGGAGTTTCTGATGTCAGCTGAGTTGCAAGGAAAGCCCTTCCTCGCATCAGATTGTTAGTTCTGAAGAAGAATTATCAGTTGTGATATTTACTCGGTTGTGAGTTTGGACAATTCAGAAAGAAGATGATTTGTATCATGTAAGTCCTAAAGCACGGATGATGAGTTGGAGCACGCCTGAGTGCAGCCAGAATGCTCTGCACCACAGAAATTCCCACTCAACGTAAGGACTCTTCGGGATGTTTCCATATTGACAGACAACACTGTAGTCCTATCATTATAAATTGCCTATGAATATTTGATAATTCCACACATAGGAGCATAAAGGTAGTTAAAGAATAGACCTACTGTTGCAGTAACTGGATCTATGGCTCAGAAAAGCACCTAGACCTCAGCATGTATTTATCCTTGCAGGTGAAAATATTTTAAATATAAAAAATATTTAATATTATTTTTAAAAATAAAATATTTTTAAAATATTTTAAAGATAGAATATAGAATTTAATATAGAATATAGAATTTAATATAGAATACAAAGTACAAATAAAAATTCCTAAATACACCTTAAATTTATTTTCAGTTATACATTGAGTAAAAATGGTTGGGTTGGTTTTTTTTCCCCTTCATTCCTTCTCCCCCCCTCCCAAGTTTGCAAGAGAATCAAGGGACAAACAGTTCCTACAGTGTTATTACTTCATATTGCTGCTCCCTTCTCATTTTGACACATCTGGGGCATGCAATTATTCACAAAGGTCATTTTCCTCACAAGAAAAGGACAGTGACCAGAAGGCAGCATTTAGGCTGTGAATACACCATGACAATTTAATCAATGAGAAAACCCCCATGTTAAGAGCCATTTTATTTCAGGGTTAACACAGACTGACGGCTCATCAGCTGGCTGTAAAACAGGGTAAAACGGAGAGATCAGAGACCTGATGAAGCACAGAAGGACTATAAACATTCAGATATATTTGTCTTAAAGGTTGAGACAATCTCAGCTTTAGATGCTCATTTCATAATTAGCTCAAAAGCAAATAATCATTCACAGACTAGCAGTTGACAAGCATTGTGCATTATGCCACCAAAACTAATCTCTGTCCTTCTTTCACTGCCATTTTTTTAATTTATTTTTCTTTCTCAGTAGATGTCAACAGCCAGGTCAATATAAAGGTTTTAACTGAGGCTTAGCTGTCTGACAAGCACAGATCCCAAACTGAATTCCTAAAAAACTCCACAATGTTGCCACCTATTTATGGAAGTACTTGCAATGAATGCCATCTGGGCATGCCTGAAATGCCTGTAAAATACTAAACAACTTAACTCTCAAACTCCAGAATGATCCAAAAATCAGATGCTTGTTCACCTCTCTTGCCTGTTGGGCTCAAACTTCTGAAACAGTCCTCTCAAAGCAGTACACGGAAGAGTAAAGGAAACTAAAGAAATATGGTATACAAAGCCAGGCTATCAGTGAGGAAAATAAAGCTAGCAGAAGAGAATCAAAGGCTCTGTATGGCCTGTGCTGCAGGAAGCAGGAGTGTGTCTGGGCAGCTCTCCCATTAAACAGTAAGATCCCCAGCAGAAATCAATAGCGAGCCTTGTTTTTATTTGCCTGTTTGTTTTCATAACTAGTACATCTGTAGACACCTCCGGGCATCTTTGTGAAAACAACTTTCTCATTGTCCTGCAGCTTTCGTATTATCTGTGTATACACAGACTCGCAGGAGAGTACATGCATTTCAAAATTCTGTTTAAAGAAGAGTTCAGTAACTGGCATAGTAATCTCTGTTCCTCTTCACTAGTGTGACAGATTATCTGATTCCGCTTGTCTTCTGCTAGCTTTAACCTCCACATCTCTAGTCTTATGCCTCCTCCATAGACATCAAGATACCTTCTCTAGCTATAACCATAGCAACGAGAGGAAATATGTCACTGTTTCTTCTCCTTTTTAGTTCTTTTCTTCATTTTCTCTCCAATCTTCTTCCTTTACCAATTTCAGAATGTTAGTCCAGTTAAGAACAGGATGACTAAAATGTCAGTGAATTAAACACAGAATAGATCTTTAGCCTGGAGAAGAGGAGACTGAGGGGGGAGCTCAGCAGTGTCTGTCAAGATGTTGAGGGCAGTGTAGGGAGGATGGAGCCAGACTCTGCTCAGTGCCATCCAGTGACAGGACAAGAGGCAATGGGAGTCAGTTGGAGCACAAGGAAAAACTTTTTCACAGTGAGGGTGACCTTTCAAGTACAATTTAATACCTGCTCAACTCCTCTTGTTATTCCTATTTTTTTCACTTTAAATTTCTAGCTTTATTTCTGATTTTTTTTTCTGTATTTTACACAATAAAAACCTCAGCAAGTCTTAAAAATTTATTCCATCATTAAAGCAATTTTGGTTATTGGCATCAGCTTTCTAAACAAAGGTAGATTTTATTACATGCAGCTAGAATTCTAATCTCTCTTTTTCTTAGTAGGAACAAATGCTTCATCCTCTTTCTCTGGACTATTAGTTCCTTTGCTATGAAACCTTTTGTAAGGAAAATGTATAAGTAATTGCTGATTTGATTATGCAGTTTCAGGAGATGATTTAGATATGTTAAGAAAATTATTATGGGGGGATAAAAAAAACGATCAGAAGAATTATAATGCCAATACAATGTGAAATCAAAAACAAATAGAAGACCTCAAAATATGTCAGAAAACATATTTGATTATGTAGTTTCAGGAGATGATTTAGATATGTTAAGAAAATTATTATGGGGGGATAAAAAAAACGATCAGAAGAATTATAATGCCAATACAATGTGAAATCAAAAACAAATAGAAGACCTCAAAATATGTCAGAAAACATATTTGATTATGTAGTTTCAGGAGATGATTTAGATATGTTAAGAAAATATGATGCTTCCTATTTGTTTTCTGACATATTTTGAGGTCTTCTATTTGTTTTTGATTTCACATTGTATTGGCATTATAATTCTTCTGATCGTTTTTTTTATCCCCCCCATAATAGAGTATTACACCTGGTTTGCTGTCCTATGTATTTTCCTTCTTATTTCCATTTAATCTTGATTAATTAATGAAATAATCATAGCACTCTAGACACTGATTTTGGCATTTAGTCTTACTGTTAGCTGTCACCTTAGGAAATGTAATGCTCCTATGAAGGCAGTTTCAAAAAGTCACACGATTCAATTATTCACTTCCACAGAGCAAGAATCACAACGTGTTAATACTTTCCTGTGGTGTATTTTATATTTTGGCAGTAAATCATAGTAAGGCTGCAGCTTTTCAAAATCTGGCAAAGTGAAGGAGAGTCACCAGATGGAGTCCTCAGGTAACAGACTGAAATCAGTGTAGTTTATTAATACAGAACTCTTTGGGTAGGTTGTGTATTAATATCAGCCTTCAAAGGCAGACTGTCAGTGACCTGCCAGATTTGGGATTTCATGGAAAAAGAGACCGTGCTAACTGATGAAGTTACCATACGTATTTGCCTAGATTTATTTTAAAGAATCTTTGGAAGGTTTATCTACCATGTGCCACTCTATTCCTCTGACTTCCCAGCCAAACAGATAGAGATCAGCCTACCCATTTAAAAGGAACCCAGGCCGAATAATTATATACTCCAATTGTTCTCCATCTGCTGCTTGCCTGATCCACAAATGCCTTTTCTTGTACCAGGAAGCAAGGAGCAGAAACTCGCCTGTTCAGAATTTCCAGCTGGGAAATGTCAAGTTCTGTGTTCCAGTACCAAGAAAAAGAACCTAATCCTACATACAGTATAGATTAAAATGTATAGGAAAGGGAAATCATAAAAATTAAAATTATATAACTTCCACTGGACTAATAGTAAAGGATAAACAGAAAAAAAACCTGAAGAAGTATCAGATAAAATGCCTATGTCACCATTTTCTGAGCTAGAGCTCTGCACGTTGGAAGACAAGCTGCACCCTTGGAAATGCAGGTGATGGTTATAGCCACATGGTACTGGAGGATTCCAGGAAAAATTCCTTAGGATCAGTGAAAGATGTCCCTGTCCACAGCAGAGATGTCAGAACTAGACCTTTAGAGGTTCCTTCCAACTCAAACCATTCCCCTGCAGCCTATGGAGACACTGTGGTGGAGCAGATACCCACACTGCAGCCCGGGGGAACAAACTCATGCTGGTGTGGGGAAAGAGTGTGAGGAGGAAGGTCCATCAGAAAGAAACTGGTACAGGTTGGTCACAACTCCCCATTCACCATTCTCCTTCAGAGGAGGAGGTAGAAGATTCAGAAATAAAGGAATGAAGTTGAGCCTGGGAGGATGAATAGGAGTGAGGTCCCTTCCAACCCAAACCATTCTGTGATTCTTGTCTCTTTCTGTCTCTATCTCAACCCATGAGATTTTAATCTTATTTTCTCCCCTTGCTCTGCTGAAGAGAGGGAATGAGGGAGCAGCTGAGTGGGCATGAGGCAGCCAGCCAAGGACAGCCCTCCACAGCACTGCTGTGGGAAATACCAAGCAATACATGGAATTTTAAACTGTTTCCCCCATCAGCCTCAGTAGGTTGTGCAGCAGCACGCCTGCATTGTCATGATTAAGACTGTGCCAACCTCCACACTCAGGGGATTAGAATAACATGGCATTGAAAATTCTTTCTGAACTGAAACTAAGCACTCGGTGCTTAGGCTTAATGGCAATGCTGATGCTGCATCAGGCTCCTGTGGTGTGAGCACCAATATGAATTTCCAGTCATTCAGTTCTAACAGCCTAAGTGACAGAGCTGCAACGTGACATGGGTGCTGCAACACCGAGCTTGGCAGTGACACCCCAGAGGAGAACCCACTCTGGACCAGCGTGCTCCTGTACAACCCGCTGGGAAACCCAAACGCCCAGAGGAAGGATCCCAGCTGGCAGCACCATGAGCAAAATACTACCCTGCTCATCACTAGACACTGCAGAAAGACAAACTCAGTTCTTTCAAGGTATTTTTAAAACTTTTGCTGCCAGTAAATCTATTAAAGATGCCATTCATTTCTCCAGATTTTTATGAGAAATATCTCTTAACATGACAATGAAATGAAAAGTAGTTTTTTTCTTTTTTAAATCTAGGCTTTGTTGTTTTGTTTTTAAATTAAACAGGGATTTGGCCTACTGGAATTTTTATTGTAGACTGTCTCAGAAGGAATTTTTGCAGAAAAGCTTGCTTTCAAAAGTTTCTGTAGAAGTTTGTTCTGCTCTTAAATGTTTTTAATTCAAGTACACAACATGAAGTGTTGATAAGGGTTTTTGTTACAGCTATTTTGTCTCTGTTTTTCTCAAAGATATTATTTCCTGGTCCTTGAAGAGGTATGTAGAGTTCTCCAGAACATTTAAATTTGCTTCAAGTGAAAACAAGAAAAAGCAAGTTTGATTAAGATGTTCATAAGAGGTGTTGATACATGGTGAAAGTACACTAAAGACGGTAATTAAAGTGTTTTATTAAACTTGTACTCTGATGCCTTTCAGCTTGTCAGGAGAAATTATTTCTACAGGTGTTTTCATCTTAAGAATGAAACAAAACGATGAGGGATTAGAGAACAAAATCCTTGTGGGAATGTGTCTTTTAGTTACTGTATTGATGTTACTGTTGTCTTCTGTGTGATGCAGCAGATGTAAATTTGCTGGCTGTGTATTTTTCAGCAATTCATGGAACTAATCACTATGACAGACATCTTAAATATATAATACCTTCCCTTCTGTCTTTTTAAACCTTACAAGGTCAAGTGAAAGATACTGCATCTGGGTCAAGGCAATCCCAAGCACAGCTACAGGTTGGTCAGAGGACAGATTGAGAGCAGTGCTGAGGAGCAGGACTTGGGCATGATGGGTGATGAAAAGCTCAACATGAGCAAACAGTCTGCAAACAGAGCCCAGAAAGTCAACGGTATCTAGGGCTGCATCAGAAATATTCTGGCCATCAGGTTGAGGGAGGGATTCTATTCCACTCTCTACTCTGCTGTCAGGACACCCCAGTTGCAGTACTGCATCCAGCTCCTTAGCCCCAACACCAGAGGGACACAGATCACCCGTTTGGGACCATAAGTCACTGCTTCGGTGTATATAATGAAAGGGTTACAAAATCTATTACTAAGAAATACTTTGGACGAAATCCAGCGATCATTCAAGGTTTCAAAAATCAATTATTAATTTTAAAAATCCCCTAGCAGCAAAAGAGACATGGTGAGGAATCTGAGGCAGAGAGCACAGAGAGCTCAGTTTGGGTGAGGCTCAGATCTCCCCGCGGGTCGTCGCTGACTCTCGCTGTGTGCAGTAGCTCTGCAAAGTGGTGGGCACTATAATCACTTCTACTGCAGCTCTCAAGGACAGCTAAGTTCCTTTTATATTCAGAACCATATTGACAATTAACAAAAAGCCTATCTCCTTCTGTGAAAGAAATAGCTTGGCACAAACAAATTCTGTTTCTCAGTTTGTGGTCAAGCAAGAACCACACAATTTTTTTGGATCTTACCCTGTTTATTTGAAACTGTCACCTTTTTTTTATCATTCATCACATCTAGTTTTATGAAAACTCATTTCAAGACTTTGAAATAGTGCTACTAAGCAAAATTTGGCTCCTGGCATGTTTTATACTTCCAATGTTGGTCAAGCTGTGGATTTCAAATAGGTAGCTTTGAAATTAATTAATGTGGACTTAATAATTAAAACAGCAGTATCAGCACCCAGTAATTTCTGCTACATTAGTCAATTTGCAGAGTTTATTTAGTTTATCTAAATTAATTAATTCTCCTTTCAGCACAGTCTTTTATTTTCAAGGTAACTGCTATTTTGAACCATTCAGCCATCCCAGTGAAAAGAATTCAGTATAGTATTAGGGAATTATATCATGTNTTCTGAGTGGTAAATTGCATCTGGAATAGCAGAAGCTGTTAAAACTGTCACGTTAAAAGTTTCTCAGTTTTGCTTAGCAAAAATATGTGTGAATAGAAATCCAGAGTAAAACACCAAATTTCTAAAACTAGATCCTGAATTACACCATATCCTCGCTGTTTGTAGCTGAAAAGACTGTAAGCAAAGCATCTTGGCCAGCACAGATCCAGTGCTGTAGCACAGCCAGCACTATGTAGCACTAAGCACAATCTAAGACAACATTTGGATTATTTACACCAAACACAGTCCTATGGGGCTCTCACCATTACAGATGTTACAAAAATAACCAATAAGCTCCAAATAAATAAAATAAAATAAAATCAGGGTTATTATCTTGATAAGATATGGCACATTTGACAGGCCTTAATGGACTAAAGATGGGAAGTACATTAAAGTCTCTGTGTCTGAATTTGCACTGAGATTCCCATGAACAGTTTTCAAAAGTTTCAAGAAAAAGTCTGAAATGAAAAACTTGTCATACTAATTAATCAAAAAAATATCCCTTTGACCACTCATTTCTGTCTGAGCCAAGGAAAGAAGAGAAAATTGAAATGAAGCTTTTCTCTTCTTTAGAGTTCGTTGAAACAGATTGTCACCAAAACTAATTTTAAAATGGACATCCCAACATAAATTCTCTGGTGAAAGAGGCAAAGGATAGAAAAGAAGATGTGATTTGTGGAGTCTCTTTCTCTGGAGACATTGAGGACCCTCCTGGATGTGTTCCTGACTAGGTTCATTCTCATTGACACTATGTAGTTTTATTTGTTAACCTCATATAATTTTAGGTAAAAAACATGTAGAATTGAAATCACCCTATTTAGTCTATTAGAACAGATACACATTTCCAAAAGGTGAATCATGGCTCAAAAATTCCAGAAACACTTTTAAAAATAATGTTAGGTAGGTGATTGGACTTGATCTCAGAGGTCTTTCAACCTGAATGATTCTGTAATTATGTCATTATAATATTTTATCATGATGGAAAGCCTTGGTTAATCATAAATATATTTGGAAAAAAAAATCTGTTTTCTTCTAGTTTTTAGATCCTTACACATATATATTGGAAAGTACATAATATAATTTGGTCTTTATGGCAAAAAAAAATACTAACTTGTTCCACCTTTCTACCCAAAAGAGGGCTAGGGACCAATCTAGGGTACAAATTCCTAAGAAACTGTCCACGTATTACTACTTTGTAAAGAGCTGTGATTTTCACTCTGACCTAATTTAACCAGGGCTTTCTAGAGATTGCACTTATATTGCAGCCCAATTGCCACATAATCAAAGATTCCTACCAATTTCCTCCTCTAACAACATTTTGACTATTTGTAAATTAACTGAGCCAATAAAATATTAATGAAAGATTCAACCTCTATTTGTAGTGGAGTGGAAGTGTCTCCTCACCCTAAAACTATTTTATTTGTAACCTGTTTTCTCCCAAAGTTACTTAACTAATATTCCGCTACAGTCTATGTATACAAGGACAACAACTTGGCAACTATGATAAAAGTAATTTTATATTATTTATGGATATCTTTCATGCTCACTATATAGTGCATGATAATACTTCTACTAACCAATAAA
>VYZU01023925.1:51294-67250 GCA_013401355.1 Ceyx cyanopectus | reverse complement strand
TTCACCCAAACCAGGACAGCTCCCTTCCAACCAATACTGGAAGGTATGGACTCCATAGGTGGATTATAAAATGGATTGTAAACCATAGGTTTATTAGAATCCGGACTGTTGGTGCTTTGAGTCACCCTGCTTTGAGCTGGAAGTTGGACTAGATGATCTTTAGAGGTCCCTTCCAATCTAGATAATTCTAGAATTCAACAATTATATGACAGTATCAAATCAAGGAATAAAGTTTAGCTGAAGAAAACATAATGAAGAAGTATTTTACATCTCTCTAAATTGGATAATGTTGAATTCTCACATAGTGTGCAGCTGAAGAGAGAATTACATCCCAAAATGGCTTCGGATTTTGCTAAGTACAGGTCTTCCTGTCAATTAGTATCTATTTTTTCACACTTGCTATTTTCAGTCAAATATTGTGTTTCTCACTTGAAAGACTAATTAAACAGACAGATTTCATGCAGTAAGGAGTGACCTTGAGTCCAAAAAAATTAAGATAGTAGAACTAGAAAACATCATACACTTCCCAAATTAGTTTCAAGACATGAAAGTTACCACCACACTGCAAAGTCATTAAGTTCTATTCATCTCTCTATCATCTTTGTATGAAACATCAGGAACAGAGTGACTCAAGAGAATTAAAATTTGCCATTCAAAGGCAAACAGTAGGAGAGGTGGGACAGCTGCCTACGACAAATTACCACAGCAGTGGAAAGGCTTTCTTTTCAATGAGATTTTAACAACACATAGGAATGTCTGTGATCATAACAAAAGAATTTGGATATATACCAGTGAATACTTACATCAGGGAGAAGACTGGGCAACAACAGATATAGATTAAAGAAAAAAAAAAAGAAAGAAGTATTTAAATACTGAGATATACTATATACTAAAACCCAGACTAATTCTTTTTCAGTTGGCCTTTAAAAAATGACAAGTCTTCCATGAAAAGAAGTGTGATATAGCTGCCATTAATTTTCTAGAAGAGGCTAAAGTCACTTAATCAGTTGCAATGATCAAGAACATGAACAGTGTTCAGTTCCAAGTCATTAAAAATATCTAGAAAAGAACTTTTCCTGAAAACTTTGTAAGCCTATGGTAGAGCTCAGTAATAATAAAATTTATTCTGGGGGAGGGAGGAGCAGTAGTGCAGAATCTGAGCACTACATTCATCAAGTCTCCCCTTTTTTTGCTTGTGAATTTAATTTTGCCAACCTGAAGTGCTGAAAAATAATTGAGTTATTAATAAGATGTTGGGGATTTTCCCCGTTTTCCCAATATACAGGATATACACAGTTTTGTTGATTAAGCTGTCTATCAGTGAAAGTATTGTAGGATTAAGTGTGAAACTTGAGACAGACCCTTGATGAGAAAGAAACATATTTTCCTCTGCTGTATTTTCCTCAGGTGTGAAATAAAAATAGGGTTAAGACATGAAATGAAATCTGAGATAGCAAATATACCTTCACAAGTTTTTCTTATTCCTGTTAAGCTGCAGAGAAAAAGAACATTTGCATTTTAGCTGACCTTGCTGTTAAGAAGGGAAGAAAGAGTATGAGTGACCATAAAGGTTCATCATGCTCAAGAGCTACATCAATGAACTGAGACTATGATCCAGTGAAGGACTTTTTCTGCTACATCAGTATTCTGGTAGAGGGAGCATTTGCTAATACTTTCTCCTCCAAACAGCTGAGTGATGTCTTGGGAGAGAAAGCTACTTCATGGGTTTAACAGTCATAGTTCAAACGACAAATTGCAGGGCTGGGATTTGCCTGGATTCTGCAGTACACTAAAATACCATTGCTCTGTCCTGTCACCCATTCAGTGCTGAATACCTAGTAAAAAAATCCCAGTATTTTAAATTACAGATTAGAAAGATAAATATTGGCAAGTCAGATTTATATGAGAAATCATCTGAGCTATGATGAGCCCTTTCCATACATCCTGAAGCAGATACTAATTTCTCCACATGCCTTTGGAACAAAGTCAGCAATCTGTCAATTTTAACAAAAGAAGGAGAAAACATGGAGAGATGGCAGGCATACCTGTAAAACCAGGTGGTATGATATTAGCAGCACTAACTCCATCAGTACATGATGAAATAGTGAAGTGTCAAATGATCAAGAAGAAAACATCAGTCTCAGTCCAGACAAGATTCTGTTTGAAGTGAAAGAAGCCAAATGCATGGAATACAGTCTACCTCACTGAATCACAGAATTAGAGAATCACAGAATGTCAGGGGTTGGAAAGGCCCTTGAAAGATCACTGAGTTAAGAAGAGTTAACATTTGCATGAGTTGACAGCAAACTGCTCAGGGTACCAAACCTTGTGTCAGGCACAACTGCAAATTTTAGTTTATCACAGTTTAGGTATAGATGAAGAATTTCACAGGAGACTGCAAGCAGTCAAAAAAGAAAGCTTTGCTTTTACGAGCTCACCTCATAGATGAATTATTTTCTTAATATGCACTTCGTACTTTTCTGAAGATAAAAAAAATTTAGTTCTGGTAGAAATTCAGATCTAAATTGTAGCTTCAGTTTTCATAATGAGGTAGTGACTGTAGTCCCACTATGAGAGAAATAGAACATTTTGTAAGATATGGGGAGCAAAACTCACTCATTTTTATTCTAGATATTCTCAATCTAATGAAATGAAGCATTCCATTAAAATAGGGATTTTTGTTGCACGATGAAATATTCATCTTGCTCTTCTGGAACAGGCATGCATCAATCGTGCACTGGTGTCCTGCCCTGACCTTCTGATAGAGCAATGACTGTTACAAATTGTTATTCCTTCCTTCATATTAGTTGCTCTGTATGCACAGATAGTACCTGAAATGGTTCACATCCAAAAAAAGCATGACAAAGAGCACTATGGAGTGACAGCAGGAGTTAAACATCTTTTCAGGTTCAAAACTATAAGAAAAGACAACTGGGTTATGCTGCTACAGCAGAGAACCTTCCTGATGCAACAATAGAAGGTATAAAAGTATTGGCATATACATAAAAATATACATTAAAACACCAAGACGTTCTCACTTTTTCAATGCATCAGTAAAACCTCTGGTGTTTCTTTAAGACACTATAGTCTTTATCTAGAATATTTAGACCTATATTAAACCTCAAAACAGACTTGCCAGAAGTAAAATTAGAAACTTTTCCCATTGCTAATCCACCACAACAATAGAGCATTGCTTTATTTATATAAATACTAAAGGATATAACAATCCTGCACAGGTACATCCTGTCATTATGGAGGTAGCTGGGTAAGAGTACAAAGTTAGCTTCAATAAGTCATGAGTTCTGTTTGTACAAATGGATGATTGCTGTATTTTCATGCCAATGACTGAAGACTGGCAGCAAAGTGAAAACCAAACAACCACTGATTCAGGTTTCAATTTCCATTTTTAGTTTACCATTGGTTTAAAGAAAGCTTAGTCACCAAGAAAATTTGGATATATGTGTTGTTTTTCAACCCAAAGTGCATTTTTTACAAACAAGTTCACTAATGCCACATAAGTACTTTTTTCTTTTTTTAACTACAAACATCCATAGTCTAATTAATGTTGTCTGGATTTCAGACTGTGGTGAAAAATTGATTTGACTCTGGATAGAGCTAGTTGTGCAAATATGTAGTTAAGTCTCTCAGTATTGCTAGACATGACAAATACAAAATAAAAAAGGTCTGGACTAGATGATCTTCTAGGTCCCTTCCAACCCCTAACATTCTGTGATTCTGTGATTCTGTGTTTTGAGTAGAGGCAAGGGAAACAAAAGGAAAAAAAAAGCAGCCCTATTGTCACATCAATTCAATTTAGAACAAAGGTACAGGTGAGTCTCTCTAAAGGCTCTCTTTATTACCTGCTTTTCTTCTTAGACGTTTTCTACTGGCTAGTCATCATTTAGAAAGCCACTGCAGGGCTTCTTGTGCTTCTCAAAAGGATGTGCAATAGAGTATGTCACCCAAAATAATTATCTACAACCACCATCTTACCTCAGGCTACGTGTCAATATGCACTCACTTGGTACTCAGAGACAGCATCTAATTTAGACCTGAAGGCAGATGTATGTGAATAATACTTACAGCAACAGAACAGCATTGAAGCTACAGCGGAACTAATTTATTAGTTAAAAAGGGCATCACTTGAAGAACTACAATGTCTTTCAGACTCTTGGAATTGTTATCTTCTTCCTTTTTCTCAGCATCCAAGAATAAAATTCCATGGTGAAAGGATGGATATTCCTGGTTGTAATGGGTATTTATCTTGGCAGCCTCACCCAGCCCTACCCAGCCCTACCCAGCCTCCCACCTCGGTGAGGAGCGTTACAAAGCAAAGAGGCTTTGGCAGCTCCGATTTTTCTATCAATGGGGTCTTAAAGAAAGCAACAGAAGAGGCCAAAAGTACTAGCCTTGCAACCCTGCTTTTTCAGGATGTCTGTGAGGTTGCTCGGGTCACAAAACATATTCTGAGGTAACAGGAATTAGTCTGGTTTACAAACGTGTGTGAAAGAGTAAAAAAAAAGGTCATATAAGGCTTTGAACTACAAGCATATCAGGGGGATATTATAATGTAAAAGCTGCTATGATGGGTCTATCAGGATATTAGATTGAAGCTGTTACATGTATTTGCCAAATGCCTAAGGTAAACAGGAACATATAATATAAAGTTACGGAACATTAAATGCCTTTTCCATGTTATTTGGCTTCACAGAATTCGTCTGTGCTGGAATGGATAATAAAAGCTAAATAGCACTGCTGTGAGCCTTATGAAGAACTACGAAGACAGGAAAAACCATCAAGTGAAGAACTGTATTTTCCATCATGTACCCCAAAGTTCCAGTCTTGCTGCATCCTGCTCCTCAGCCCACAACTGCCATGACAGACTCAGACCATTCGGTGGTCCTCTCCCCACAGCGGGTGAAACACCCATGGTAAAGCTCACTGACAAACCTGGTACTGCCTCAGAATCATTCTTACCTTGTCTCTTTGCTCTATGTCACAAGAAGCTGAATATGATCAAATGTTCTCTAACTCACAGATGTGTTGAAAAGGATGAAAAACTTTGAGGTGATACAGCAGAGGGGATTATGGGCATTCCACAAAAGGGAACAAAACTTTCAGTTCTGTCCTAGACCAACTTGAAATTAATATAGTTTTTGCTCCAGCCTGAAGCAATTCACACCATAGTCATTGTGAATCAGATTCCTGTGACCAATACTGACCTGACTTTGCCTAGTGGTCAGGAAAATGTGCAGTTCCCATGAAGATAAAAGATCACATAAAAAAAAAAAAAGTTGCACTGAACTTCACAATAATGTAAAGAAATTTCTTAAGCATGGGTTTTTTGTGGTTTTTTTATGATCTCTTCCCCACAGCTTCTCAGAGGATGTTGCACTTCATGGAATAGAAAACTTGGAAATAATCACACAGCTCATGAAATCCACTTCCCTGAAGTTACAATCTCCACAGTATAGTCATGGATCCATCACATCCCACATCACTGGCCACCAAACACATCAGTAGGAGTCTGAGAGTTGTTCAAGAAGACCAGCAGACCAATTATAATGACCCACAGGAAGCTGGCAAGACCGAAGCACTACCAGATTGGGCAGCACTGTAAACAGCTGTAGCAATTGACAGGTCCCAGTTTTTATTTCAGTTGCATACATGAGAACAGTTTCTGACTCAAGAGTAAAGCTGGTGTAGAAGTTATCATCATTTTGAATAGCAGGACTCCATAGAAGGCAGGAGGTAACATGAATGGTCTGTTTGCCAAAACCATGAAAGAACTAAAGTAGATCAATAATGCAATATCAATTAATTTGTTCCTTCTTTTATGAGATTCTGAGTACTAGAGTGGACAGTAGTATCAAGCAAGTCCTATGCGATAATCTTTTTCAAATATTCCTTTGTTCAAACAGCTTTCCACAACTGACTAGCATCAAGCCCTCATTATATTACTAATATATTCTAATTTCATTTAAACCAAAATTCAGCTGTGCTAATCAAGTTTATTTGTGCATCTGTAAAAGGATTTTATTGTCTCCTTTCCATAACTTGACTGTTGATATAAAATCATGTGTTCTGTTTACTTCAGAATGCAAGACTCTCGGGACAGAGAAGAAAGTAGTTTTTCATCCAGTAGTTTCACAAAAAGGAGTCTACCTGTTACTTCCTTCCATTTGGATGGACAATTTTAATGGAAGTTATTCTTCTGGATCATAATGCCAAGCAAACTTTATCTACCAGCTTCCCATTATTTTAAGGCAACTGTTCATGTCTACTGCTAATAAAAATAATTCAGAGAAAGGGTTTGTCTAACAAGAAGTACCACTTTTTCAGTCTGTTTTTTTTTTGTCAGTCAGTACTGATGACAACTGTATTTCATATACAGAAAGAGCAAATGAGGTTTGCAGTAGCAGAAGGGAAATTTCACCTTGCTAATTCTTTGTATTCCTTCCTCAATTAGGAATTGAGGCATGAAATGCCATCACAAGACATTGCAAAATAATCAAAGATTATGTAGTTGAAACTTGGTATTGAAAACCCTTCCATTATTATCAAAAGAGTTAACAATTCAGTTAATTATTGATCCCTTCATTTCTTTTACAACAACTTCACTTACCTGCTATGCAAAGCTCAACAGCACCCTGAGGAGAAAAAGAGCATCTCCATGTAGAAAGCACTTGGTGTATTATAGATGCCATGAGAAATACTAAAAGAGACTAGCAACAGTAGTCATAGTAATAACAGATCTGTTGCCTTAGGAAAACACAGTTTAAAAAATCTTGTCAGCCCAGAGTGCAAGGAGCTGTAAATAATGCACTGATGGCATTACATGGCCTATTGCTCAGAGACCACTGCTCCAGGAAACATCTGCTAATAAAGCCATCCCACAGACTGACATTGCTGCCTTCCTTTTATCACTTTTCTTTTATTTCACTCACATATATAACTTTTCCTAAAAAGTTGTAATCTCCCCTAAAATGTAACTGGATTACTTTAATCTATTTTTCTTTTGAACACAAAATATGGGGGTTGTAAAACTTAAAATTGCTGTTGAGCAACTGTGACAAAACAAGCTATCTAACACAAATGCCTCTTTCTACAAATAAACAGAAAACCAGATTTCCACAGCATGAGAAATTGAAAATGAATAAGCCATATCTATTCTTTATGACTTTTACAGCCAAAGCATTAGCTACACTTCACCTTTTCCTGACACAGCCACTACAGACATGGGTTTGGATCTGAGTAATACAGTTCAAAGGTCTAGTGAAAGATCCCTGACTCCCATCAAATATCTTGCTGTACTGTCCATCATTATTATATATATGAGAGATGGGGTTAGCACTGTACTCCAGATTATTTTACCATTGACAGCCCCCATGTCTCATTGCAAACAGCTTACAGAAGTAACGCAATAAGAAATAACCAGATCTTACCCAGGTTCATGAGAAAGCACAGAAAAAAAACAAAGTCGCACTGGGTTCGTTTTGTTTTGTTTTGGTTGGGTTTTTTTTCTGTTTGGACTTCAGATGAACATTGCCCACAACATTATGTGGGAATAATTGCAATCTAAGTTTTTAATAATAAATTTCTCAAAATGTATAACAGCATCAGATTCTGATTTGGTACAATTTCCAGGACTAATAAAATTTCTTCTTTTGCTTTGGTATAAAATCTGACACACCTCTTGGCCAGATACTAGATGAGTCTTGCTGTGTTGCATTAAATTTACTAACTAGAGACTACAAGAAAATACTTAACATTTTCCTCACATGATGAATCGTGTTCAATATATAGAGAAACATAAAGCAGTCAGAAGTAATGTATTTAACACATCACCAGTTTATACTGCTTAACATTTTGTAATGTCTAGGTAACATCTAATACTTGGAAAATTCTGCCAGATCCAACATCCCAGATATAAACTTAGACGAAGCAATAGCAAAACAAACTTCCTATTCCCCAAGGCACCAGCAGGTGAGGACAGAGAGAACAGTATGGCAGTGAAGGCCTTACCCAGCGGCTGCCCCGCGATGACCCTGGCATTCTCTCCCGCCACGGCAGCCCGCGCGTGCCTCTCGCTCATGTACTGTACGAAGGCGTAGCCTTTGTGCACCGAGCACCCCACTATCTTCCCGTACTTGGCGAAGATCGCTTCGATGTCGCCCTTCTTGACGATGGCTGTGTTCAGATTGCCGATGAAGACCCGCGAGTTGATGGACTTTGGGTCGTTCTTATTGGTGACGTTGCTGGTCTGTGTTTTGCCGGTCATGGTTGGATCACTTGGCTCGAACCCTTAAATAAAGCACAATGAGAATTATGTTCCAAAGCACGCAGACACCTGCCTTTGGAAGATTCTTCCAGCAGTCATTCACTTTTTTCACCTGGGGTAAATTTAGACTCAGAAGAGCTATACTTTCTAAAAATATGAGCAATAAAATCAAGGTAACACATTTATAAAAATAAGAAGTTTTCATTTGATTTGAACAGTATTTTACTCTTCAAATTAAAAGTTCATGCCTGTGGAAGTCATGTCCATATGTACTTAACCTAAACATTGTCAACAGCCGTTTGGTACCATAACAGTTTGAAGACAAACCACCTACAAAACATAAATCCAGTAAGCGTTGAGCTCCATGCTGTCACAGCCTGCTGGTATCATCTGAGAACCAGCCAGTTTAAACCCATCAGATTCACCTGAATTTACAGAGGAGTCCAGTGAGAGTGCTTAGTCATGTCATGATGCAACCTGAAGAGGTGACATGGCAAGAGACAGGCAAAAACATACATGTTAATGCAGTCAAGTATCTGGGGAACAGGGAACCACTGACACTCCCTGTGGTGCTGAGATGGACACTTCAGTGTGCAAATATCCCTTCTGTTGGGAAAAATTAACAAGGAGAGTACTGTGTTCATCTTTGTCAAGATACAACAAAAAAAAGCTGTATCTGTCCTTACAGACAGATCTGTATTTCTTAGCATCTTGTTACTGTTGTGTGTGTATGGTTATCAGCTGTGTAGCTGAATCGATTTTACTGAACTCTGAGGTCTAGAGGACAGTGGACTTCGCTGGTAGACCTGTCTCTACCACTAGCCTACTAGATGGTTCTCAGTAGGACAAGCTTTTCTCTGCCTCTGTTTCCACTTTTTAGATTTCAGACTTGTGTTTTCTTGGAGCTGTCTCTCCAAAACTAAGTATTTTTATCCAGCTTCTAACACAATAATGTCACCTCAGCTTGTATGTTTGGGCACAACCGACACACTAATAATAAAAATGACAAGGGGACAAAATCTGCAGAAAATCTTCTGCCAGACACAACTGGCATGAAAATTGCATACAACAAAATTCTTAAATTATTACCATCACAACTGTTTTCAAAACACCAGGGTACTACACTCTGTATTTCTTCTATTGTTTAGCCATTTAACATGGGATTTAGTGAACTATTCCTTTTCTACTTCATAAAACCCCCCACTTTATTTTTGCCCAGTTTTGCAATGCACTAATTTAAACAGACTTTGAATAGGACATTGAACGTTTCTCTCTTGTAGTTGTTCTTTGCAATGCAAATTTACAATATTTTTATAACACAAAGAAAAGCAGTTGTCTGGTGGGTTCACACATATTCAAATGAGCAGTCGGGAAAACGTGCTGCAGAAATTCAAAGGGTGAGAATAATATTAGCATGTGAATAATTGAGATTTGATTGCCTTGCTGGTTGATGTACAATACTATTGTGAATATTCCACAAAAATCACAGACACAGGCGATCTTCATTGCAATGAGAAAGAACTTATAGCAAGCTTTACACCTCACTTACAATATGCATCTGTGAATACTGAATGACACCTGACTTTTCTGAGCTATCAGTAAAATCATAAGCATAGTAACAGATGCATCCACAGAAATAAATGAAATAGTGAGAGAAACTTATCTGAAATCATCTCATTTCCTTGCAGCCTTTAATAAGGTATCTTACTAATTTCCTAGTATTGTGTAACTCTTTATGGCAATAAATAGCCTCTATATGCCAAACATGTATTTTAAGTAATGCTTTGCTAATAACATCTAGCTTTCAATACACTTAATCAGATTTGTTTATTCAATACACTTCATTATTTACAGCACTGTTTTATGCTCTGGCTGATTTATTTATTCTACCCGGAATTAACTAGTAAGCAAAAGTTATATGCTTCCATTACCACATAGATCTCTTATTTGAAGAGTGATGTTTGCAAACCTGTTTTAAACATTAACATTTCTAACACACTAAACAGGAATGAAAATACAAATGACACAAATGAGATTCTTACTGTCCAGCCTGCACATGGGGCAAGTCTAATCCATTCAACTTCAAGTGCTGAAGAGTTTGAGCTCTGGCTTCCTTCACCTTGCCAGCATTTTCTGACCAAGTCGAGTTAAGAAACCAGCATGGCAAAGCACTGCTTGTGGCTATGAAAATCCTCTTCAGTCCATAAGATGAACATCTGAACCCACACCTCACATTTCATAGATGTTCCTCCTCTGGAGCTGTGCCCAGCCCCAGAANAACAGTTTGAAGACAAACCACCTACAAAACATAAATCCAGTAAGCGTTGAGCTCCATGCTGTCACAGCCTGCTGGTATCATCTGAGAACCAGCCAGTTTAAACCCATCAGATTCACCTGAATTTACAGAGGAGTCCAGTGAGAGTGCTTAGTCATGTCATGATGCAACCTGAAGAGGTGACATGGCAAGAGACAGGCAAAAACATACATGTTAATGCAGTCAAGTATCTGGGGAACAGGGAACCACTGACACTCCCTGTGGTGCTGAGATGGACACTTCAGTGTGCAAATATCCCTTCTGTTGGGAAAAATTAACAAGGAGAGTACTGTGTTCATCTTTGTCAAGATACAACAAAAAAAAGCTGTATCTGTCCTTACAGACAGATCTGTATTTCTTAGCATCTTGTTACTGTTGTGTGTGTATGGTTATCAGCTGTGTAGCTGAATCGATTTTACTGAACTCTGAGGTCTAGAGGACAGTGGACTTCGCTGGTAGACCTGTCTCTACCACTAGCCTACTAGATGGTTCTCAGTAGGACAAGCTTTTCTCTGCCTCTGTTTCCACTTTTTAGATTTCAGACTTGTGTTTTCTTGGAGCTGTCTCTCCAAAACTAAGTATTTTTATCCAGCTTCTAACACAATAATGTCACCTCAGCTTGTATGTTTGGGCACAACCGACACACTAATAATAAAAATGACAAGGGGACAAAATCTGCAGAAAATCTTCTGCCAGACACAACTGGCATGAAAATTGCATACAACAAAATTCTTAAATTATTACCATCACAACTGTTTTCAAAACACCAGGGTACTACACTCTGTATTTCTTCTATTGTTTAGCCATTTAACATGGGATTTAGTGAACTATTCCTTTTCTACTTCATAAAACCCCCCACTTTATTTTTGCCCAGTTTTGCAATGCACTAATTTAAACAGACTTTGAATAGGACATTGAACGTTTCTCTCTTGTAGTTGTTCTTTGCAATGCAAATTTACAATATTTTTATAACACAAAGAAAAGCAGTTGTCTGGTGGGTTCACACATATTCAAATGAGCAGTCGGGAAAACGTGCTGCAGAAATTCAAAGGGTGAGAATAATATTAGCATGTGAATAATTGAGATTTGATTGCCTTGCTGGTTGATGTACAATACTATTGTGAATATTCCACAAAAATCACAGACACAGGCGATCTTCATTGCAATGAGAAAGAACTTATAGCAAGCTTTACACCTCACTTACAATATGCATCTGTGAATACTGAATGACACCTGACTTTTCTGAGCTATCAGTAAAATCATAAGCATAGTAACAGATGCATCCACAGAAATAAATGAAATAGTGAGAGAAACTTATCTGAAATCATCTCATTTCCTTGCAGCCTTTAATAAGGTATCTTACTAATTTCCTAGTATTGTGTAACTCTTTATGGCAATAAATAGCCTCTATATGCCAAACATGTATTTTAAGTAATGCTTTGCTAATAACATCTAGCTTTCAATACACTTAATCAGATTTGTTTATTCAATACACTTCATTATTTACAGCACTGTTTTATGCTCTGGCTGATTTATTTATTCTACCCGGAATTAACTAGTAAGCAAAAGTTATATGCTTCCATTACCACATAGATCTCTTATTTGAAGAGTGATGTTTGCAAACCTGTTTTAAACATTAACATTTCTAACACACTAAACAGGAATGAAAATACAAATGACACAAATGAGATTCTTACTGTCCAGCCTGCACATGGGGCAAGTCTAATCCATTCAACTTCAAGTGCTGAAGAGTTTGAGCTCTGGCTTCCTTCACCTTGCCAGCATTTTCTGACCAAGTCGAGTTAAGAAACCAGCATGGCAAAGCACTGCTTGTGGCTATGAAAATCCTCTTCAGTCCATAAGATGAACATCTGAACCCACACCTCACATTTCATAGATGTTCCTCCTCTGGAGCTGTGCCCAGCCCCAGAACAGTGAGGACAGCTATGGCTTTTACAGTGGTGCTGTGTCCCAGTGCAGGGCAGAGCACAGGACTTGGAGCAAAGGGAAAGGAAGCAAGTTGTCAAATTTTACATCCCAGTAATCCCAGGTTTTTCTCTGTGGGCTAGGAACACAATGGGACCAAGAGAGTGTTACCAGAGCTCTGTTTCTTACACTGCTTAGATTGTAAATTAAGAAGTTCTTCACTCTGAGGGTGGTGAGATGCTGAAAGAGGCTGACCAGAGAAGTTGTGGGTGCTCCACCACTGGATGTGCTCAAACCCAGGTTGGATGGGGCTTTAAGCAACCCAGTCTAGTGGGAGGTATCCCTGCCTGTGGCAGGGGATTTGGAACTGGATGATCTTTAAGATGCTTCCCAATCCAAAACATTCTATGATTCTACAAACATGACGTATTAGATCTGTGTGATAGCAGAAAGTTAATCCTGTGGAAAAGGATTTTTAAATATGGAAATTCCCATCACTGGCAGATTATTGGAAGCACCATTAAATTCCAAACAATTATTTTTTTTTTACAATAAAGTTTTCACAGTAAGACGCACTGCACACTTTGCTAATTACAAATCCTTCCAAGAAAGACAAAGACCTTAAAAAACATGTGGTTGGACAGTGATGTCTGTCTCCACAATCAAATCCACAGTAAAAATACAGCCTATAGAAAATGAATTGCTAGGATGTTTGGGGTTGAGCTGAACATGGGCATTCTGGCAAATATCAGAGATCATGGTATTGGACCTTAAACAGTCAAAATGAAGTTCTGTAACACATGGTCAGTCCCAAAACCCACGGTGCTATCTTCACCATTTCCAAGCAATTTATCTGCCCTTCTGTTATTCAGCCTCAGGTAACAGTTGAACTTTTGTAAATATCAAGATTCAATCCCTGCTTTAAAACTTGGGCTTTTCTGTGACTTAGTGACTTTAAGGTTTAATAATCAATAAATATTAAAATGTTTATTGAGAAAAAAAAGGGCCATAATATATATTCTCTCATTTTGAATTTGAACAGTGACAACATTAATACTTTTGTAGTGTTGCAGGCAAATTACAGCTGTGTAGAAATGGGAAGTGTGGGTGAAGTGTCCTACAGCATAGATTTATTTTGCATTGACTCTAGCATTTTATGGAGAAAGTCCATTATTCATGTTAATTCCTTTAATAAGGAGTCATTAAAAATTGTCTTGGAAAATCCTTTCTTCTTTATATTTAAAATTCATTTTTAATTAATTACTATATCCAGGTCACAAAAATAAAGAAGTTATTCATAAGACAGTTACTTAAATCCACATCAAAATATCCCCGGCTTTTCCTGTCCCCATTAAAGTCAGAGCATCTGCTTCCCCTCACTCCTCCAAGATATTCTGGTTTTTTTTTTTTAATGGTTTTGCTTTAAGTTCTTGTTTCAATTATTTTTAAGAAGGGGTTGAGACATCTCATGTCTATAAAAGACAATACTCCCTTCAAGCTGGCATTCCTGAAGCCATATAAATGACAAAATGCATCAATAGTGGCTATGCCATGTCCTGTAGAAAATGAAGGTCTAAAAAATGAAATGATGTAGATTCCACTTCATCTCCTGTTGTCACTCTTTTCAAAGAGACAAATAGTCTCTCTTGAAGAAGGATGAAGCAAATAGATCTACTTCTCTTTAAAACAGAAAACCCAAACTACAATATATTCATATTACCATATGCACAAATATACTAAATTACTTTAAAAATACATTAATTTGGGTCAGTTGTTGAAACATTTGGAAGTGTAAGGGGAAGCTGTGCACTCTGTCTCAGGAGCAGCACCACCTCCAAGGAGGGAGAGCAAAGAGGTCTGTAGAAGTGGACAGCTTTTTATTGCCCTGCACTAGCTGTCCAATCTCATAAAGAGAGATGCCCTTCCAGGCAGCACCCAAGAGACCTGCACATTGAGGTCACTTAGCAACTTCCAGAACAGGACCTTTGTTATTTTCCCTCAGGCAATGCCTCACCTTTTAAAATGGCTCCAGCTGAGTGAGTACAATCAGGGTATTCTGACACGAATGTAAGGCAGACACATAAAGGGTTAACTTCCATGCTTCAGTGTGTCCTGATTGTGATTTATTTGTTGGATATGTCAATTCAGGAAACTAACAAGGGAAACTTTTCATCTTAAGATGTGCTGCTTTTATGTGCTGTCAGTCAGGCTCTTGCAGACAGAACTGAACAGCATTTCTATTTATTTATTTATTAAGAAAAAAGCAAACAAAAGTTGGTGACTTTTCACTTCCCAGATTTTGACCAGATCTTTGTAGCCAGCTACCTCATGTCCTCCTAGTCATCATTTATCATTTATACAGCAAGCTATTTTTGTCTTCCCTCATCAGTCATCCCTGCTAGCTTCTTAATATTTTTTCATACATTTCTGACTTTCTACAGTTCCTGTGGCCTAGATCTGTTTTCAGTCTCTAGTTCAATAGTTAAAGGTGCAGGACTGCTCCTTCCTTCCCACTCTGTGACTGGATGATACTATGGATTGCCCAGAAACAATCCCAGCTATATTTGCTGTCATATGACATTTCAAGCTAATCTCATGTTCTCTAGGATTGCTTCTTCTCATTTGGCAGTGTTGCTTCCTCTGTATTTTTGCTTTCTCTTCAGCTTCATATCACTGTGAGGATTAAATGATCCTTGGCAAATACAACAGTCTCCTACTATCATTTTTGTATTTCTAACCTTCCTGATAAACTTCACCAGCTTCCTCTGCTCTCAAGAGAGTTTACAGTCCCAAAGTACAACATCTTCTGAAATTTTTATCAGTGAAATGCTTTAATGTTCTAGAATTTAAAGCCATTATTTAAAATTAGGTCTTATAAGGATACCCATGGCATGGTTAGATGTTTGAACTAAAAATTTGCTTCTTCATGTGCTTCAGAAGGAACAGCACTAGATCTTTCATTTACAAAGCATTTTTAAAACTATAAAATAATGAGTCCAATAATACTAAATATGCAAAGCATTGCTATTTATCTTTCTTTCCACACTGCAGATTATGGGACAGGAAAAAAAAAAGAAAACAGAAAACATTTCCACTAAATTTTCAAATTGCAAAGTGGATTATTATTTACTTTTAAGCCAAGAAGTACAAGCCTGCAAAGAAAATTTTTAGAAACCTCAGTAGCAAATCATTAAAATTCAGAATGTTTAATATAAATTGACTTCATATTATAGCCTCTATATCACAGGAGATTGGACATTGAAAATTTGAGTGTAAAGAAACCTCCTATGAATCCAACATTTAAATAATTTATTCTATTGATTATACTCACATTTCCAACATCACGCTGTAGAGCCATAAATTATCTGATAGGCATGCAGTAAAAACTCATTATAGCAAATAATTTACAAAGAATAACTTATCCCTCAAATTTTC